>JAHBCN010001712.1:0-108788 GCA_019359885.1 Listronotus oregonensis | reverse complement strand
TATTTAAATTTAAAAAATTTTTTCATTTTCGAGGATGTATTTTTAGATTTAAAAATTAAAAAAACAAGTTATTTTCCTTTTTTGCAAGATCTTTATTCGATAGATTTTTTTTTTAAAAAATTTTTTATTAGGTTATATTTTCTTACCTCCGACTCATCACAGCTCTGAAGGGGTTTCGAAGTTTTTCCAAACGGAAAAAATACAAAATCTTTGGGGGTTTTTATACAAAAAAAAATATCTTTTTCGGGGGTTTTTTTTTAAAACCAAAAAAAATAAAAACTTGTCCAAATTAAAAAAATTATAATAAAAAAATGTCAAATAGCCGCAAAAAAAAATAAAAACACAAGGGGGTAATTTAATCTCACAATTTAAAATTTTTAAAACACGAAATAACACACCCAAAAAAAAAAAAAATTAATACAAAAATTGAAACCCTTTTTAACCCTTTTTAATGGGTATTTACGCCAATCAGCTGATTTTAGTGAGTCTGAATTTTTTTTTTGAACATAAAAGCCAACACAAAAATGTTATTGGGGACAAACTAAAAACGACCATTAGAAAAATTTTCGTTTTTCGCAAAAGTGTTTTTCACATAACTTTTTTCGATTGATGGGGGAACCTTTGGTGGAAATTTTTTTCTTTCCCCCAAAAATTTCGCGAGTTGTTCCTGAATATGTTTTTTTTTAAAAAAAGGGGGGGTCGATTGAGGGGTAGGGGGGGTTCCAAAAGGGACCTGCTATTATCCAACCTAGTTGGAAAAAATTGATTGATGTTTACCCAAAATCGCGTCGCCCGGTTTTAAAACCCCCAAAAAATATTGCCCTTTTAAATTCTACCCTATTTGGAACATGGGAAAATTTGGATCGGCTAATTTAATGTTTACAGGGAAAGCAAAAAAACATTTGATAAAAAAATTCCCGGGGTATAAGTTATTGTATCGAAAAAAGAAGAAATTTTTTAAAACCCCTACAATTTTTATTGATTGATTTTTATTTCGCATTTGTTTTTATAAGATATTTTATCATTTATACCTTTAAATTTTTTTTTTACCAAGGGTAAGTTTAAACGTTTAAAAATCTGTCAATGAAACTCGATTGTGATCCACAGTCTAAAAATGGGGAAACCCTTCGTCCCCTTACTGTCGCCCCGTGTTTTGGGGGTTTTTGACAGAAGGGGGTTTTTTTGATGAAGAAAAACCAAATTTGGGTTTTTTCCTTTTTTCATTTTTTAGAGTCGTTTTGTCTGATTCATTGTTTTAAAAATGTTAGTGTTTTTGGGGTTATCGGTTTTGTGTAAAACTGAAAGGGGTTTTGGGGTTTCAAATTTTACAATCGACCATTGCACTCAGAATTATTACGTTTAAACAATTGCCAAAATTAACTGTTTTAATTTACCCTTTTTTTTTTAAAGAAAGAAAGGGGAAATTTGGGCAATAGAATGGGGTTTTTTTAAAATAGAAAAAATTTTCCTTTTTTTCGCTTTTAAATTCGCTTTGATAATTGTTTACCGAGAAGACCTCTGTGCGTTTTTTTTTTAAAGGGTTTTTTTTGATTCTACGTTTTCGAAATTTTTTTCCCAAAGATTTTAAATCAAGGGGTTTTTTTAAAAATTTTTAAAAGTCGTCTAGTTTAACCGTATCGAATTTGGATTTATACTTTTCCCATTCGCGGGCTGTATTTAATGTAATTTGCTTGTCATTTTAAAATTTAAAAGGTTTCCCGTGTTTTTTGGCTCCCCCAATTGATCAAAAACTTAAATTTTTTACATATTATCGAAAAGGTTTGTATTAGAGAAGCGGTTTTGTGACTTAAAATAAAAATTTAAAATTTCCTTTTTAAATTTTTTTTTAATTAAAAGTCTTTTTTTAAAACCCCCGTCGCAAAAAAATTTTTCCAACAATGTTGTGTTTTGGGGAAAAATTCAAAAATTAATGACTTGTAGTGCGGCCGCCCAAAAAGATGCCTTTAAGTAATATTTTGAATGTCATTAATTTGTTTGTTTTGTGAATTAACGATTGAAAAATGTTTTAAAATTTTAGCCATTTGTAGCTGCCATCAATTTAGGTGTTTTTTTTTCCCGAATTTAACGTTTTCACAATGAGTCGATTGCGTAGACGTTTTTGAGGGGCATTCTATTTTCAAATGTCAAACTTACTTTTTCAGTAACAATTTTGTTTTTTTAAATTATAGTGTAATATTTCTTTTAAAAAAAATTGGTTTTTTTTTAATTGGGTTTTGCCTTTTTTTTGCCTCACAACAATAAACACTCTGAATTTCGTTAAATTTTTAGTAAACCTGTACGTTAATTATGCGTTGTTCAAGTTTATGTTTTTTTGGACGCTCGAGTGTCGATTTTCCACCTCCGGCCCGGGGATTTATCGGGTTTTTACGTTTATAAGATTTTTTTTTAATAAAGTTAGTTTTGATTTAATTTTTTCCGTTTTTTTTTTCTAAAGCATTTTTGGGAAAAATTTTTAAATTTTAAAAATGTGTTTAAAGTTTTTTTAAATAATGTAAAATTTAATGCTTTTTTAAAAAAAATATTAGTAAAAAAATTTTAAAGAATTTATTTTCTAATGAATAAATGTATTTCAAAGATACCTCTGCTTATCCCTGAAAAAAAGAAACCCAAACGTTTTTGGCCGGACAAATAAGGAAAATGGTTTAAAAGGGGGTACCAGCAGTGTTGCCATATCTACCAATTTTTTGGTAGATCACCTACTTTGCAGAAACGTACGATTGAAAATGGATATTGTTGAACCCCTAGGAATGAGCTAAACAGCGATATTTGCATGACGCCGTTATCGGCGATTGCCATTTTTAAACATGAAGATTCTGGAAGCATGTTTCATTAATCAAAAAAAAAGCCCTTTAAAAAGGGGCCTTTTTTTATCTTTTAAACGGCGCAGTCGCCATATTGAAATGGCAATTAAAATTTTGTAAGTTTTGATGGGAAGACTGGGAATGCAGTATTATCCCCCCAATTAAAAAATTAAAAAATTTTGTTGATGGTGTTTTAATGTTTTTTAAAATTTTGGAAGCCCATAATTGTCCCAATTAAAAAAGTTTTTAAAGTCATGGAGTTTTTAAAAAAGGAAAAAAAGGGGACCCGATTGAGGGGGTTAGTCATCAGTACTTCTTTATAATAAAAAATATCTATAATTTTATTTTAATTGGCCCCCACATATATACAAAATTTTTATATTGATAAAAATTTATTGTTTTTTAATGTTTTAAAGCGATCACTTTACATTTTTACAACAAACCGCTTTTCGTTTTTTTTTGTTTTTATATCATTATAATAATGTTTAAAAAAAACCTATTTGCTAATTAAACTTTTTCTTTTTTTTTTGTTATCTTTTCTTCAAAAAACATACTTTTTTAGTATTTTTTTTTTTTTAATTAAATGTTTGGTTTTTTAAAATCTTTTTACAAAAAAAGTACGAAAAAAGGTTTATATTTTCGCATGGCCCAAAAAAAAAAATTTGATGAAAAGGCCTATGTAACCCCCGGGATTTAATTCATAAGAAAATTTCTGGCACTTCCTTTTTAGTAAAACAATTAGTGATGGGCATAAAAGGGTTTTTTTTTAAAAATCAATTAAGAATTATGAATGATTTCAATAATCGGATTAATTGGGGAATTGAATTATATAATTATTTTTTTTTTTTTCGTTTAAATTTTAAATTCTTGATTTCTGGGAAAGAATATAACTGATTCCGATGTAACTAAACAAAAAGATAAAATTTTGTAAGTTTGTCATAAAAGTCCGGGGTTCCCCCTTTTCGCAAGGGGGTTCTGAACTTTTTTTGATACTGTATAATATTTATTATTGTTATTATTTTAGTAATAAATTTTCCATTTGCCATAATTTTTTATGGTAATTTTTTTACCGGGCCCCAATGTTTTATTGGTTTTTATACCGGGGGTTTTTGAAAGCTATAGAATCTGAAGTCAAATTTTTCGTATTTCGATTGTGGAAGGAAAAGCCCCCCCGAACCTAACCAGCAAAATTTCCTAAAATTTTTTTCTTTAAAGATTAAAAAAAATGGAAATTTTATCGAAAATAATTATTATTTTATAAGATAATTTAAATTTACCTTCATTTAAAAATATTTTAATAAAAAAGCACAACAAGCACTTCCCAAGAATATTTTTTTTTTTTAAAATTCCAAAAAATTTCCCGAGATTTTAGACTGTTTTATGTTGGTGAGGGACCCGCGAAAAAGAATGGCCTACTTTATAAATTTAAATTATTTTTATTTTTCACGATTTAAAATTTTAAAAAAATTTAAACGCATTAAATTGTTTCGCGGGTCATGGTGAAACATGTCAAAAAATAAAAATTTTGTTGACATTTATAAAAGTAAAAATATTTTTTTTTGGGAAGCGCTTGTTGTGCTTTTTTTTATTAAAAATAATTGTTTTTTTGGTAAAATAAATTTTTTCGTAAAAAATAATAAGTATATTACCCTAAAATCTTCCTTTTGGGGGTTTGTTTAAAAAAAAGGGCAATTTTTGGATTTTGAGATGTGAGGTTAGGTTCGAGGGGGGTTAAACTAAAAAAATAAATCCACAAAATATGATTTGATTCTGAAAAACCCCCCAAAAACCCCTGATACAAAATTTTAAAAAAACCGGGGCCGGGAATAAAAAAATTCCGAATTGTTGTCCTCTATTTACATAAATATATATTTACTATTAAAATATTAAATCTTTTCGTTATTACATGTTATTATTTTTTTTTCCGACCTAATCAATTTTTGGGGGCAGGGGTTTTTTTCGTAATTCAAATTAAATCTAAATAATTGATGATAGCGATTATTTTAATAATCGGGGTTTTCGATTTTTTTAATTAATTTCCATCAATACTCAATGTTGAGAGACTAAAATTTTTTCGCGAACTAACCGTTAACTACCGCGCCCCCCTCGCTGTTCTTTAGCACAGGGTTAAAAAAAAAAAGTCAGATAAACGGGTTCAACGCATGTCGCCAAAATTTGATGACTGTTTTTTTTTTTTTAATATGAAAACCCCCAAAAAATAGACTATGACAACTTTTAGGGTTTGTTAATAAAAAAGATTTTAAAAAGAACAATGGGGGGCTAGTCCAGATCATTTTTAAAATTTTTAACAAAAAAATGTATGAACATAAACAATAAATAATTTCAAAACAGTTTTTTTGTATTTTTTTTTAAAAAAACCCACTAAATTAATGGTAGATCACCGAAAAGTACTTAATGAATAAAATTTTGCATAAAAAGACGCTCAATTTATACCAAGAAAAATTTCCCTTTCGACCAGTTTTAGGCCTTCAAGAATTATATAAAAGCCAGCAAATAAACCGTAAAGTCAACCAGTGCAGTAAACCTTAATTATCGGCTTCTTTGCTTTAACAGTGTTTCTCCAGGTAATATATTATAATTTTTTAGTAGAAAAACTTTTTTTTGAAGATGGCAGACTGAGAAAAGGAGGAGTTTTCAACGAAGGGTGGGGAGACGGAGGAAATTTTTTCCAAACATAATAAGGAAGCAATTCTCAGTGGTAATAGTGGGACCGAGGGGAGGGGGGAGATAATTTCTAAAAATTTAGAAGAGCAATGTGAAATTTCAAGTCAAATTTTAAACGATATTACAAGTTTTAAAATTTTTATGGGTATGGTTAAGAATTGTAAAAATATTAATACTCCTCCTGCTGTATGCAATCCTAATTTTTCGATTATTTCTTCACCTTGTCAGTCCTCCGTTCACACTCCACAAACTAGTCCCGTACTTTTTGAAAATGTCTCTCCACAAAATTCAGCATTTATTGAAAATTGCAGTTTGTCCACCGCTTCTCCAAGCTTAAATTTCAGTGAAATTTCAATCATATTTTTGTCTGAAAATGAGAAATCTCAATTGCTGTCATATTCAGAATTAAATAAAAAATTTCAAGAGTCAATGGAATATTCAAATTTTAACCATTTATCTATGCCCTGCAGACCAATAACTCCAGAACTTTTACGTGCTTCTGTAAAATATTCTCCAATTTCGGAATTAAATAAAAAATTTCAAGAGTCACTAAACCATTCAAATTCATCCTTTCCCCCCTCGAGACAAACAAAAAACACCGCGAAAATTTACCTGCTTCTGTACCCTTTTTCTCCAGTCAGTAATCTCAATACCTCTCCAACATATCAATTAAAACGTAAATCAAAATTACAATCATTAAATTTTGTATAAGTCAATTATTTAAAGAAAATTTGCGAGAAAAAAACTTAACCTCTAAGCAAGAGGATTTTTTAAATTTAATTAAGGTTAGATGTTATCAAATTATTATTCCAAAACATTCTAATAGACAATATGTTTCAAAATTAAAATCCTTAGGATTTGTATTAAATGAATTACTCTTTGATGTGTTAAAATCTAAAAATTTTAAATCTGCGCAGGAGGATCTCCTTATTTTAATAAAAAAAACATTTGATGATTTGTATTAATCCGCCCTACTCTTTAATTTCATATAAAATTTAAATAAATTTCCAAGATTCGAAAATTTTTATTCATTCGTACTGAAGGTTTACTGCTGGTTCCCAGTGAAATAAGTAAGTTTAGTTTTAAATAGTTAAAATGAACGCTTGTAAGAAATGTAGTAAAATATTTTCCCGAAATGATAATTTATTAAGGCATGTTAAAAACGTACATGGAAGAACTAAATGTTCACAAAAGATTATGCGAAAACAGCAACTACAAAGTGGTAAGTTAAAAATTTAGTTAATATTTAGTTATACTTTTATAAGTTTAATTGGGGTTAAAAAATATTTATAATTTCATTTCTTTTAGATCCTATAAAATATTGCACTAATTGTAAACTATCTATTCCGAAAAAGTCATGGAGTGCTCACCTACGGTCAAATAAGCATAAGAACAACTCTCTTACTGATCTAGGAAAAGGTATTGAAATTATTAAGTCAGCATTTCAGAACAGAATAAACAGTTATAGAATTTCATCAGGAGCAGTCCATATAAATTTAAAACACTTTTTTGAGGAAATATTTTCTAAAGTTTTACATGTTATGAAAAATGAATTGGAAAAGAATATATGTGTAAAAGTAAATATGGAAGTTTTTGGAATATATTTTAATAATACCAATGAAACTCACGACGTTAAATCTTTTTATACTCCATTCAGAATAATTTGTATCAGTGATGATTTAATTAAAGAAATTAATGAAATGGTTAATACTATAGATCAAAAATCAGATGATTTAGCAGAACGTAATTCAGGTTAGTATTTAATATTGTAATATATGAACTATCTTTTGATTTTATTTTTAGGTCAGCAAACGCTAGCTTATATTTTAAGCAGTTTAATTTCTATTTAAAAATAATATTCTCTGTTGTTTTAGGATGGATTCTGATAAAAATTTTACACGTTGAGTTAAATGTTAACAAGAACAATCCCCTTCGATCATCTTCGTATATTCCACTGCCAAAGGAAATTTCCAAGAAACAAGCCGTTATTAACATAAAAAATAATGACGATTATTGTTTTGCCTGGTCAGTAGTAGCAGCTCTACATTCGCCAACCGGATTACCGTCCCAGGTGAATTCATATCCACATTTTAATCAAGTATTAAATATTGATGGTATTACATTTCCAACACAACTTAAAGAAATTGTGAAATTTGAAAATCAAAATAATATTTCAGTTAATGTATATGGTTTAGAAAAAATTAAAAAAGACTTAACTTATCGATATGAAATTGTAGGTCCGCTACATTACTCTAAAAATAAGAAAACTAATCATGTAAATTTATTATTAATTGGAGATGATGAAGGAAATTATCATTATTGTTATATTTCCGATTTTTCAAGATTAGTTTCAAGTCAAATTTCTAAGTATAATGGTAAAAAATACCTATGTGAAGGATGTTTACAATTTTTAGTCCGGAAGAATATTTAAAAAGGCATAATTTATTTGATTGTGATTTTGTAAGAGTTATTTTACCCACAAATAACATTGAAATAGATAAATTTGGAAATAAAATGCCTGAAAATATACTTAAATTTGTTAATATACATAAACAAATGGAAGTTCAATTTGTAATTAATGCCGATTTTGAATGTATATTAAAACCTATTACTGATTTAAAAAATCTTAACTTAGATTAACAACAATTAAAAAATGGAACACATTCCATATTCATTCGCATATTATTTAAAATCATCTTTTGACGATACTCTTTCAAAAATAGAAATGTATAGAGGTAATGACTGTGCGAAAGTATTTATAAATTATTTAGAGAGAGATGTGTTGAACTTGTATAATAATTATTTTAAAAATATTACAAAGATGACAAATCTAAACCAATTAGAAAAAATAAAACATCAGTATGATGATACATGCCATATTTGTAAAAAACAATTTTAAACGATTTAGAAAAAGTTGCCGATCATTGTCACATTACTGGAAGATATAGAGGTCCAGCTCATTCTATATGCAACCTAAATTATAAATTACCAAATTTTATTCCTATTATATTTCACAATTTAAAAAATTACGATTGTCATTTATTTATAAAAGAGTTATGTCAAAATAAGGAATCTATAAGTGCAATTGCACAAAATAAGGAAAAATATATTTCTTTTGAAAAAAAATTGAAGTTGATACTTATAAAGATAGAAAAACTGGTGTTCAAAAGAAAAAATATTTTAGAATTAGGTTTATAGATTCGTTTCAGTTTTTACCTCATTCTTTATCTAAATTATCTGAAATACTTACCGATATTCAATGCAAAGAAGTATCTAAATACTTCGCTGATAAAGAAAAATTTAACTATATTCGTCAAAAGGGCATTTTCCCCTATGATTTTGTTGATAATTATTCTAAATTAGAAGTTAAAAATTTACCAAAAAAATCTGATTTTTTTAATAAACTAACCTCTGAACATATTTCTGACGCGGATTACGAAAGAGCAAAATATGGATGGAATTTGTTTAATTGCCAATCTTTAGGTGAATATTCAGACATATATTTAAAATCTGACATATTGTTGTTGGCAGATGTTTTTCAAAATTTTAGAAACACTTGTTTAAAGACATATGGTTTGGATGCTGCGCACTATTATACCTTTCCAGGCTTAACTTTTGACGCATGTTTAAAATATACGGGGGTTGAACTAGAATTACTCACTGATCCTGACATGTTACATTTTTTTAAAAATAGTATACGGGGTGGAGTTAGCACTTGTGTAACAAGAAAGTCCGTTGCAAATAATTTATTTTTATCCGATTATAATCCATCAGATCCAACTAAATATATTATGTATTTTGACGCGACTAATCTTTACGGTTATGCAATGTCTCAATATCTCCCTCAAAAAGATTTTCGTTGGCTTTCTAATTCAGAAATAAAAAAATAAATGTGCTAGATATTTCAGATACATCAGAAAAAGGTTATGTTTTTGAAGTGGATTTACAATATCCAAAGGAATTACATCATCTTCATAATGATTTTCCTTTTTGTCCAGAGACTTTTAAACCTCCTAATTCAACTTACACTAACTTATTCCAAATTTAAACGATAAAATAAATATGTAATTCATTATATGTTTCTTAAACAATGTTTGCAAAACGGTTTAAAATTAAGCAAAATTTACAGGGTTTTAGAATTTACACAATCACAATGGTTAAAGAAATATATTGATCTAAACACTAACCTAAGAAATCAATCTAATAACGAATTTGATAGAAATACTTATAAAGCTGCAAACAATACTTTTTATGGTAAAACTATGGAAAATGTTGATAAAAGGGTTGACATAAGACTAGTGACTGAATGGGCAAAAAACGAAATAAAAATGGTGCAGGGAATTTAATTTCTAAACCTTATTTCAAAAATTTAACAATATTTTCAGACAATTTAGTAGCTATTCAAATGCAACGAATCTTAGTCGTATACAATAAACCAATTTATGTGGGATTTTCCATCTTAGATATTTCTAAAACAGTAATGTATGATTTTTTTTATAAATTTATAAAACCGCTTTATCAAGAAAATGTTAAACTTTTGTATACGGATACAGATTCATTTATATTGGAAATTGAAACTAAAAATATTTATGATGATATTCGAAAAAATACTAATCGATTTGATACATCAAATTATGGTAATATTAATATTCATGGTATTCCTGTTGTGAAATCTGAAGTAGGTAAATTCAAAGATGAATTTGCTGGTGAACCGATAAAATATTTTTACGGGACTGGTGCTAAAGCTTATTGTATTAAAACCGAAAATAATTGTATTAAAAAAGCTAAGGGAGTTAAGTCCGCTAGCATTAAAAATCAGTTAGAATTCGTTCATTACAAAGATGTAGTTGAGAAAAATTCAAAAACTTTCGTTACAATGTACTTATTTAGATCTAGATTACATAATATTTATACAGAATTAGTTAACAAATTAGCTTTATCATCTGATGACGATAAACGTTATAAAATTTCTGAAAGTTACGATACTCTTGCTTGGGGACACCAGGATATTCCTCTTTACGAATGGTTAAAAAATCATGACATTCCAATGTAAATTTTAATTTGACCTTCATTCCAACGTTTAAAAGCAAGTTTTTGATTTCTTAATATTCATTCCTCAACTTAGTTTCAAACATGTGTTTGGAATCTTTTGAAAAAGAAATTGATAATATTTACTTTAGAACTTATGAAAAGCGTCTTGAAACATTTAAAAAATGGAAGGGCAAATTAAAACCCGAAGAATTGGCTGTGAGTGGATTTTATTATGTATCCGGTTATGATGTCTGTAAATGTTATTATTGTGGTATTGAAATATTTCAATGGCTTGATGATGATTGTCCCACTGAAGAACATTATAAATGTTTTAGATCTTGTGATCTTAACGAGTGTTTGAGACTGACGAAAGCTAAAAAACAGATACAATGTAAATCTTACGATATAACATATTATGTTAATTTTTTAATTATTGTTACTATATTTTATTATTTTTTGAATTAATTAAAAGCTTATGTTAGAAATGATATTATTTTTTATATTTATATGTTGGATTGTAAAACATTTTATATTGTAAAACATTTTAAATTTAACTTCATTATTTCACTGGTTAGCTTATAATAAACATATCAATTGAAACTGCTTGCATTATGATTTATCTTCCTTATATTTTATTATATGCAATTATTGGAAGTGATATATACATTCAATATCCTTCTGGTGTTTTACGTAGTGAAATATGTTTTGAAAATAAAATGGTGCGAATTTATAATTCTTAATTTATTTGTACAAAACCATATCAAATTGAGCGACATGTTAAAGGTTTACAACATTTAGAAAGTATGCAAAGTTATCCGGGGGAATCCAAATCTACAGAACGAGAACATTATGTATCAAACGCAGACTTCTGCATGGATTTGTGTAAAGCTTTTATTGCAGCTGATATTCTTCTTTATAAATAAATTATTGGTCCACGAGGACATTTTTGGAAAAAATACTACCACAGAAAAGTACCAGACGAATCAACTCTGGATAAAACTATGTTGATAAGGTCCATTTTAAAAACTATGGACAAAATACGACACAATCTGGAAGGAAAAAAGTTATGGTTTAGTGTCGATGAAACCACTGATATCAAGAAAAGATATGTTACTAATATTATAGTTGCACCTTTAAGTTATTACGAACCTGAAAACTCATATTTAATTAACAGTAAATTTCTTTCTAAAACCAATACTGAGACAGTAACAAAATCTGTAGTAGAAAGTACTACTTTACTACTGTCAGTCAGTATTATTCAGTTATTTAGACAAGTGGCGTTTTGTTTCTTTCGGATAGTGCTGCATATAATATACTGAATGCAGGAAGGCAGTTAAAAGAACATTTTCCCAAATTGTTTCATTTGACATGTTTAGCTCATGACCTACATAGAATATGCGAAATGGTACGTAACTTTTATCCACTTATTGATACTTTAGTTATCGAGGTAAAAAAGTTTTCTTAACCCCTGCGCGTATTACGAAATTTAAAGATATATGTCCTAATGTCGCATTACCGCCACAACCTGCTATTACAAGGGGGAATATGGCTATCAGCAGTTAACATATTACCATAAAAATTATAATGTGGTAAAAAATGTTATCGACAGTTTACAAGATGATGCTTTAAGTGTGAAAAAAAGTAAAAAGTTATAAATGCACCAAATGTTAAATCTGATTTAAAATTTATTTTTGAAAATTTTGGATATCTTCCGAATGTGATTGAACAGTTATAAAAAGAAAATGTCCCCTTAGTGCCTTCATTTCATGTATTTCAAATCACTATAAACAAGCTTAAATCTGTTCCTAATGAAATTGGTGACAAATTAAAATTGTATGTACAAAAAATCTTGCAAAGAAATCCAGGATTTTTAGAAATAAAACATATTTTTGAGGCGCTACAAAATAAAAGAACTGACTTGTAAAATCATTTTCTATTTACTCCGGTTACAAGCCGTGATGTCGAAAGAAGCTTTTTTAGACTTAGACATATTTTAAATTATAAAAGAACCAATTTTACCGAAACCAACTTTGAAAAGCCGTTAGTTATATCATGTAATAAATATAATAAATAAATAAATAAATTGTAAAACACTCTTGTTATGTTTTTATTTCACAATTTTTTAAATTTATTTATATTTAATATCTTCTTAATACGCACGCCAATGAATTTACCAGAAATAAAAAATGTATAGGGAACAAGCTCGTTCCGAAATCCGGGCCCTAATAATAATGATGAAATAATAATCCCTGTTCATGAGATTGAAAAATATACTCTTCCTTGCGAAAGCTTTCTTTACATTGAAGGAAAATTAACAAAGGCTGACGGAACACCCTCTAAAACTTGTACCCTTTTAATAATGGACTAGCATTTCTTTTTTTTTTTTAGGAAATAAGGTATCGATCTAAATGGTGTTCTATAGATTCAGTTGAAATGTAAGGTTTACTTCGACTCTAAAAGGATATTTTTCATTAATGAAAACGATCTACTAAATTAAAAATGGATTGGATGGTCTCCCAAAGTTCAAAGTACTGTAGTAGATGAAAATACTGGATTTTTTAATGTCTGCATCAAGCTTAGCACACTAATGGTTTTTTTTTGAAGATTTTTCAGACAGAGATAATTCAGACAATAATGCTATAATAACCACTGATCCAACCGAGATTCCAAAAATTACATTAAATAAACTTACTTGGAATATGCCACACATAAGCGTTGCAATTCCACAAGAACTTCAATTAACCAAACTTGTTGATAAAAATATTGATTTAATAATAGGTTTCAGAAGTTGGGAATTAATTGAATATCCTGAACTGCAAAGACCTCTAGACACAATTGGTCCGTTAAAACTTCTACAAGGGTTGAAACATCTCGACATGTGTTTGTGGCATTTCAACAGGGCAGATGGAATGATAAGTCGAAAAATGTTAGTGAATTTGACGATATTAACTTAAGAAACATTAAGGTATTTCTAAACTCTGAAAGATATCCCTACAACGATTTAATTCTAGATATAAGTAAAAACAAATTTGCTACATTATACGAGATGTATTCGCAATTTAGAAGCTCTTTTTATGAAAAAACTGAAGAACCACTTTTTGATCCTTCTGAATTTAAAAGAAAAACACCTATTGTGTATATAAATTGTTCTCATCAAAAAGAGTCACTACAGGCAGGTCCTGTAGTAATGAGAGTTGAATTTGAACTTAATAAAGATTTAGACAAAGATACGTCAGCATATTGTCTTATTATGCATGATAAAGTTTTTAGCTATAATCCCCTTACTAAAATTATTAAGCAATTACAGCTAATGGAATCACAATTTAATCAGAAAATAAATGATTTTATAAAAAAATTAAAAGATCTCAACAAACTTATTGAATACTATAGCAAGAAACAATTTATGTTTAAGAAATTTTCTGATTTAAAATTATGAACTTGGTTTTGGATATTCAAGGATTCAAAGACGAAAAAAATAAATTATTACCAAAGGAATTGGCTGCTTATGATGGAGAGAAAATAAGTCATTTTATTTTCAAACAACCTTATTCCCTTAATTTGCTTTCACCTGAGGCGCATAAACAAGCTATATGGTTAATGAAAAATTATCATTGCATACATTGGAATAGTGGATATACTCCGTTTCATCATTTCTCCGCCATAATAAAAGAAATTACCAAAGATGTTCAATTCGTTTACGTTAAAGGATGTGAAAAAGCAAATTATATTAAAAAATATACAAACAAAACTGTGATTGAATTAGATGAACAACCTACTTTAGCTAGGACTAATCCACTTTGTTTTCATCATTCAAAGTCTCCAGCTATGTGTGCACTTTCAAATGTATTTTTCCTGTATGATATGTTTTTAATGAATAAATAAAAGATGTAATTTTATTTTTTGATTTTTATTTACATTTTAACTTTTATATGAAATTTAACTGGTGGTTAAAATTATTAAAACTAAATGGTTAAATATAAGTACAATATTTAAATATTTAAACTAAATCTACTAAATATTATCTATAAATATTCTATTCCTAATTTGTTAATTTCAAATATAAACACAGATTCGTTTTTTGTTTTAAAATAATTTCTACATATTTCTATAACTTTAGCACACTCGGCAGCAAGCTTCATATACCTAAAATAGTTATCCCAATCTTGAGCTTCGGCAGACTCATCGCCTGCCAAAGCCATAAATAGAGAATATTGTTCGGAAATTAAAAAGTCTTCATATATTTTTTCCACAAATTGTTCCATTGTTCTTTAAACTATAACTTCTATTCTTCTACAAATAACGCTTCAAAAGATAAAATTTCTGATAATGCCACTGGATCTTCAATAAGCTCTTTTAAACTTAAAATGTCTTTGCAAAATCCTAACTTTATCATTTTAGTAAATATGTAATATATTATAATTAACAAAATACCGATTACATACATCAATTGCATTTTTAAAAGTTTCCATCATTTGATTATGAAAATGCACATATGATGGTCTACTTCTCATTGCATCAAGAATATGTTTTTGATGTGCTTTATGGTATTTAATATACAACACAACAATTGCATTATTTAACTCACTTTTTATAATATTAGACATTGCACTTCTATTTATTCTTTATATGTCGAAAAGAACCGATCTAAAACGTAGAACATCACTTTATTTTTAAAGTCGTAAGTAATGGTATCATATTCTATTCTGCACACTAGACATTGAACTGGTATGATTGAACTGATTAAACGTAACTTTCTCCATTCCATTAAAGAGGTTAAATGAGAGATATGGTTATAATTTCTTGGGTAGGCTATATCTTTTTTTTTATACCACACAGACAAATTGGACATTCTTCTAAAGTATTATCCACTTGTAAAGGCACTTTCTTTTTCACAAAAAGGTAATCAGTTAAACTTTTTTTTTAGTTTTTCTTCTTTACAGGGCTATTTCGTTTTCGTTTACTTTTCTTAACTTGTTTAAAAACATTTAAATATTTTGTACTTTTATTTCAACACACTTTAGCTTTAATAATTTTAACAAGAAGTACTGAGAACGTGCCAGCCTTTTATTCTATAGAAATCTAGTGGGGATAACCTTCAAATCTAAATACAAAGACATTGAACTTTGAAATAACAGACATCGTCTTCTTTTTATCTGCCTCCTCGGTCGTTCTTCTTTGTGTTCATTATTCACCCCATTACTCCTTCGTTTATTTTGTGCTATTATTCGCCTCCTCCGTTTCTTTTGTGCTCATTCGCCTCATCAGTCGTTCTTCTTTGTTCATTAATCGCCTTCTCCTCGGTCGTTCTTCTTTGTTCATTATTCACCTCCTTCGCTTCCATCTTCTCTCTTAGAATACATCTACTTGGACGGTATTATAGTGGAAATTTTTTGACATAAGAAAAAGTGACAATACACAACTTTATAAAACGTATTTTGTTAAACTTATTTATAATATATTATTTGAAAAAAAAACTCGGAAATAAAGAAAGTTAAACAATAAGTATATTATAATTTATTTACTTCTTAGAGACAAACGATTTCGCATCAATTTCTAAATGTACCTTGAATTCTGTTTCTACTTTTTGCTGAAATAAAATTTTCTATCGGTTTTAGTAAAGTAAACTCAGTATTCGAAAGTAAAATAAGATATATTAAATCCGAAACTGATGCTTCTATGTAACTAAAATTGGTAGAAAAAAATTGTTTTTTCATTGCTTCCCTATCAATATTTTTTTTATTAATAATTAATAATTATTGGTGTGAAATTTTCTTACCAAATACCATTCGAAATCAAATTATACCAGGAAATTCCTTCTCGCTCACGATTATTTTGAGATAATTTTCAAAATATTCGTAAACTCGAAAAAATTGCCGGAAATAATTTGACTTCTAATGGTATTACTAGTGAAAATTATTGCCATAATTTTACCAAAAATTGACACTATATTTATTATTTGTATTATATGTTCATTAATTCACACTAGAATTTTCGCAATAAAAATGTTAAATATATTCTACATTTTTATAAACCCTAATCGAAAAAATGCACGAGAATCGACACAAAATGATTTTTTTGAGACAGTCATTGAGAATAGTTCATAGATCAAGGGAAAATTAACTGTTACCTAATAGTAACAACTTCTGTTTAAAGAACACAAACACTTTTTAGGCATTAACTTTCCACCTTCCTAATTCATTGATACAAGGCCTAATTACCTTATTTAAAAACAACCCTATTTACCGAGCCCAAAAAACTATAAAACAAAAATATTATAATGCAGCTGAACAAATAACTCATGATTTTGGTTAATTAAATTTAATCTACTAAAAACTAAAGTCCAAAAAATCATTAACACTGTATGGTTTAATGTCAATCAGCACATTTTTTATTGTTCTTTTAAACCTTCTCAGGCTTGTAATATTTTTTATATATTCGGGCAGATTGTTAAACAATTTGACACATATGTAATAGGGGCTCTTTTCAGTCAATGCCAATCGATGTTGTGAATACGATATGTTAATGTTTCTAGTGTTGTACCGGATGTACAATTGCATTGTCAAATTTATTCCTATTCTTGAACAAAAATACAATACATTCTATACATATATACAAAGCATATGCAGTCATAATATTAAGCTCTTTGAATCTACCTCTACAAGTGCCTCTAAAGTCGAGATTTTTAAATGTCCTAATCACTCTTTTTTGCATAATAAAAACTCTTTGCAATCCTGAACAACCACCATAAAAAATTATACCATATCTAAGAACTGACTCAAAATTAGCACAATACAGAATTCTTGTTGTGACCATATTTGCATATCGTGACACAACACTTATACCAAAACCAATTCTTGCCAGTTTCAGACACAAGTCGTCAATGTGCTGGTCCCAGGATAAAAACTCATCAATTATCAGCCCTAGGAACTTGGTATGACGTTCTAGATTATAATTATTGTTGCCAAGATTTAAATATTCGGGTTTTACTAATTGATTATTTTTTGTTCTAAATAGAGTAAGGTGTGTTTTGCTTTGGTTAAGAATTAACTTATTTTCGAGAAACCACTCAGTGGTTTTTTAAAATGCATTTGGCTGTTATTTGAAACATTTTGAATGCTGGAACCTGGAACCAACAAATTGGTATCATCTGCGTAGTTGGTAATTAGAAAATTGTTTTCTATCGAGCTTAAATCCTTAAGATACAATACAAACAAAACTGGACTCAAAATACTACCCTGTGCTATCCCTAATCTATTACATTAGATTTTATTTTGTTCAGTACAACTCTTTGCGGCCTGTCTGACAGAAAGGACCTTATCCATGCCAGCGCATTTCCTCTTATACCATAGTTATCTAATTTATGAAGTAATATATCATGATCTACACAATCATAAGCTTTACTTAGATCTAGAAACATTCCTAAAGCTAGGTTTTTATTTTCTAAATGTTGTATAATAGTTGAAATAAACTGATATATTGCTGTTGTGGTAGACCTACCCGACAGATAGGCATGCTGACGACATGAAAAAAGTCCATATCTCTCAAGAAATCCCACAAGTCTAGAACATATAACAATTTCAAATATTTTTGAAAAACTCTGAAGGAGACTTATTGGTCTTTAACTATCAAAATCGTCCAGTGCACCTTTGTTTTTATATATGGGTTTAATATTTGCTACTTTGAGTTGTTCAGGAAAAATTCCAAATCTTAAAGAATTATTTAAAATATATCTTAAAATATCTAAGATTTTAATCATAGACAACTTAACGATACTTGTTGGAATTTCGTCCTCACCACTGCTATATTTGTTTTTTAATTTTTGAGATATGTCTAACAATTCACTGTTTGTGACTCGGTATAAATACATAGACTGGTTATTATTAGTAATATTACATTTATATGGCAGGTGAACTTGTTTTTTTAATAATTCTGGAACAATGTTTAACAGATAGTCATTAAATTCGTCGGCTATTTTTTGTATGTTCGGTAATTGAGAATTATTAGACTTAACTTTTCCATTTATTGCATTGCAGATATTCCACATACTTTTTATCTTATGGTCAGAATTTTTAACCCTTTTTTTGAATGTACCTATTTTATCTGACTTTAAAAAAGAATCATATTGTTTTTTTGTTTCAGTATATAATGACTTATAATGGTTGCTGTGTTTTGATAAAACCAGTAATATATCCAACCTACGTTTACATTCTTTGATCTGTTCGTTATTAGGAAGTTTACATTTTTTATTTTTATATGTCATTACAAGAGGAAAACATTGATTAAAAATATTCTTGTATGTATTCATAAAAAGATCCCATTGTAAATTTACATTACTTTTTCGCACCTAAAGAATATTTTTCCAGTCCTGTTTAGCAAGAAGTGAAGTGAAGTGAAGAATTCTTTTTTGTTATTTTCAGTGAAAAATCTTTTGTGGGTAAATTGTTTATAAGTTTTATGTACTAATTAAAATGATAATTTTTGCGCATTATGGTCTGAAATATGGTACTCTACACTATAAAGCATTTATAATGTTAATAGGTACAATATTTCTAATTTTGTTACCTCATAGGGTTAAGTTGTTTAATCTCCTCAACCATGTTTTCGTTGTGGTTATATGTATTAACTACAGTGTTTATTTTAAAAAGAACATTATATTGTTTGCACCATTCCGATATTTTTCTAAGATTTTCCACATGATTTCGAGTGCCTTGACCTCTGCCAATAGCCTAAAATAAGAGTTACTACAAACTACTACAATAAGCTAGCAATGCTAAATTCCTTTTTAAAATCTGGTGTATCTTGCAATATAATGATTATGCAGTTGAAAGCACGGTAATTTTTTACTTACCGGGCCCACGGCCGATTTTATTAAAATTTTGTATACAAGGGTTTTTGGGGGCGCTGATCACTAATCTAAAGTTAAATTTAACGAATGATTTACTGTTAAATGGGAAAATCCATGTTGGTTGATGTTCTTATACGCTTTCCAACAATCTGATATTATAGTTGTCCCCGGCTCAATCCAAGTTAGGATTGTATTGATGAGGGTGTCAGCATTTCGGTTGGGTACGGGGACTAAAAATACCTCTTGAGTATCCCTCTATATGCCCCCAAATACCCATTTTTCCTCTACAATGCGACTTTCTCAAATTTTCTTTTTCCTATTTTAGCTTCGTCAATTTCGACGATCTTTCCTGGTCCCCCTAGCTTTTTGGATTTCTTTCTGCACCATTCGATGCAAACCTACAATCTATACACTGATATATATATATATATATATATATATATATATATATATATATATATATATATATATATATATATATATATATATATATATATATATATATATATATATATATATATATATATATATATATATATATATATATATATATATATATATATATATATATATATATATATATATATATATATATATATATATATATATATATATATATATATATATATATATATATATATATATATATATATATATATATATATATATATATATATATATATATATATATATATATATATATATATATATATATATATATATATATATATATATATATATAATATATATATATATATATAATATTATAATATATATATATATATAATATATATTAATATATATATATATATATATATATATATATATATATATATATATATATATATATATATATATATATATATATATATATATATATATATATATAAATATATATATATATATATATTATATATATATATATATATATATATATATATATATATATATATATATATATATATATATATATATATATATATATATATATATATATTATATATATATAATATATGTATATATATATAAATATATATATATACAAAATATTTTTAAACTATTATGTCCCTCTGGAAATCTGTGGTGTGGACTTTAAAATTATAGAATACATACATATACAAAAAAGGCATATTTTTTTATTTTTATTTACTTACCTCGCTACAAAAGTTGCTCCAGTCTACTACAGTTTATGAGGACATTCGCAATTCTGTAATAATCGAATTCTTGCATTCGAAAGATGCAGAAAGTATCCAATAAACAAAGCGATAGTTTCTACCGATAAATGTCAAAATTGAAAAAGGTATTTGTCCTGCAGCTTGCCTTAAAATTACACCTTACTTTTTTTCTGTTAGCATTAGGTGCATAAGAACCCCGCCTGCACCTGTACTGTAAATTTCCTTATTCAAAACACATATATTGCCACAGGTCGGACACGACTGCGTTGCGTTAAAAATGGATTTATCAATTAAGTAATTGATAAAATCCTCCTTTTTTGAAACTAATAAAATAAACTCTGTTAATGTTAAAGCCATTTTCGCAATTTAAATTTAAAAAGTAGTGATGGGATAATTCGAATTAAAAATAATCGATAATCCGATTATTGAAATAATCGCTATCATGCGATTATTCAGATATAATTTGAATTACGAAAAATAACCTGATCCCACAGAATTGATTACGCGTCGCGAAAAAAAAATAACATGTAATAACGAATAAGATTTAATATTTTAATAGTAAAGATATATTTATGTAAATAGAGAGGACAACTTAATTATAAAAAAGGTATTTTTTTACTTACCGGGCTCACGGCCGATTTTATTAAAATTTTGTATACAGGGGTTTTTGGAGCGCTTATCACGAATCTGAAGTCATATTTTGTCGGACTCTGCTAGTTTTTGAGTTATAACGCCCCACTCGAACCTAACCTCACATCTGCACAAACTCCTGAAATTCCTCCTTCTTAAAACTGATTACACCCAAAATGGAAGATTTTCTGGTAATATACTTATTATTTTATACGAAAAATTTAATTTTACCTTAATTTAACAATTATTTTTAATAAAAAAAGCACAACAAGCGCTTCCCAAAATATAATATTTTTACTTTTATAATAATAAATAATAATAATGTATTTATTTAGCACCTGGCTATTATTACACAACTTTACAATTAAGTCATTAAATTCTATAAAAGTTAATTTTTGTAATTACATTTGTTCTTAATCTAAAACATTTCCAATTATCAGCCTATCTAAATAAAGTCTTTTAACTTTCTTTGTAAACATTTTTAAATTTTTTAATGTTTTTAGTTCCGTTGGCAGAGCATTAAATAGCCTAAGACCATTTCCAAATAAATACTTATGCATGTATGTGCTTCGTTCAAATGGAATTTCAAAATTGTCCCTAGAGCGTACATTGTAAGAATGGATAGAAGATCTCATTAAATAATTTTGAAGATAAGGAGGCATTAAATTATTTTTAGTTTTAAAAAATCATTATAATGTTAGACATTTCTATGCTCTGCCATACTGTAAGCCAACCCAACGTTTTTAACATTTCCTTTTATTGGTGTGTACTTATTACAGCCTAAAATAATTCGCATTACTTTATTCTGTTAACTTCATCTTTATTACATGCTAACAACAAGGAGTTACAATAGTTAAAATGTGGATAAATTATTGTATTATAAATTAACAATTTAGTCCATTGGCTTAAGTTCTGAGATATTCTACGAAAAAAACCTACTTTTTTGCCTATTTTTTTACACATAAATTCAATATGTGTAGAAAACTTCAGTTGAGTCAAAATTACACCCAAATACTTCATTTCATTTACCATATCAATCTTATCCGTGTTAAGTTAACACATCAAATGTCAACAAAATTGTCTCGGTATTTTAGACATGTTAAGTTGGTACACCAGGGACCCGCGAAACAATTAAATGCGCTAAATTTTAAATTTAAATCGCGAAAAATAAAAATAATTCAAATTTATAAAGTTGGCCATTCAATTGTTTCGCGAGTCCCTGGCGTACCAACATAAAACAGTCTAAACTCTCTAGACAATTTTGTTGGCATTTATAAAAGTAAAAATAATATTTTTGGGAAGTGCTTGTTGTGCTTTTTTTTATTAAAAATATTTGTTAAATGAAGGTGAAATTAAATTTATCTTATAAAATAATAAGTGTATTTCGATAAAATCTTCCATTTTGGGTGTAATCAGTTTTAAGAAGGAGGAATTTTAGGTTAGGTTCAAGTGGGGCGTTATAACTTAAAAACCAGCAGAGTACGAAAAAATTTGACTTCAGATTCGTGATCAGCGTTTCAAAAATCCCCGGTATACAAAATTTCAATAAAATCGGCCGTGGGCCCGGTAAGTAAAAAATTACCATAAAAAATTATGGCAAATGGAAAATTTACTTACTAAAATAATAATAATAATAATAATATATATTATACCGTATCAAAAAAGTCCAGAATCCCCGTTGAGGAATTATTAGGGGGATCCCGGACTTTTATGACAAACTGTATATAATATTTAGTCTTTGTGTTTAGTTACATCGGAATCGAGTTACATATTCATTCAGAAATCAAGAATTTAAAATTCAAACGATTAAAAAATAAAATAATTATATAATTCGAATTATCAATTAATCCGATTATTAAAATCATTCATGGTCCTTGCACATTTTTTTTAATGATGTCGTTTGCACTATTATAGACCGTTCTTCAAAACCTACTACTTCGTTTTTCTTTAATTCGCTTTTTTGCCGATATTTCGATTTAATAACTTCGAAATTCAAAGGTCCCGCGAAAACGCTTTCTGTTAGGTTCTTATAAATGACGTCATTTATTGGTAAATGTCTGCGTTGCCAAATAGCCTAGTAGTACAATTTTGGCATTGGTACAATGACACAGTGGAGATGTACACTAGATGTACGCATTGAACTGGGCGGTTTTATAACCTCGCTTTTGCAATATTTGTTTTCTTTTTATCGTTGGTCTTGTTCTGTGTGATTTGTATTGGATTTTTACGCTTGTGTCTCAAAATGAGGGTAAAATTTTACTTTACGGACACCACGCCGATTTTCATGAATTTTTGCATACAGGGTTTTTTGGGCGCTGATCCGAATCTAAAATTATTTTTTTTCCGGCAACCTCTGGTTTTTGTGTTATAAGGCCTCCAAGTGAACTAACCTCAAAATTCTCCCTTCTTGAAACTGATTACCAGCAAATGGGAACATACACTAATTAGGCACTTATATATTAAACAAATACATTGAAATTTACAATAATTTATTGTCTATTTTAAGTAAAAATTATCTTAAATAAATCCACTTTTCTGTACCTTGTAAGAAGATATGTGATGTATAACTGGTTGCCTAATTATAATTAAGTTGTCAAGATATAAAAAACTGGATTTATTTGAGGTGTTTTTACTAAAAATATGCAATAAACTTTTGTAAATTTTAGTGTATTCGTTTAATATATAAGTGCCCAATCAGTGTATGTTCCATTTTGGTGGTAATTAGTTTCAAGAAGGAGGAATTTTGGAAAAATGTTCATTTTGAGGTTAGTCCACTTGGAGGCCTCATAACTCAAAAACCAGAGGTTGCCGGAAAAAACTAATTTTAGATTCGTGATCAGCGCCCCAAAAAACCCCCGTAAGCAAAAATTCATGAAAATCGGCGTGGTGTCCGTAAAGTAAAATTTTACCAAAATGAGTAAAGTTTACCGTTGGTGTATAATTACTCATTGCAAAAATACGTCTATTAATATGCCTGGAAAGACTTTTGTTCAAGTTCCATCTGATAAGGCTTTAAGGAATCTATGGCTTCAAGCAGGGGGACGTGATCCTGAAAGGTTATCTTCAACATCTAGTTTGTTTGTTTGTGAAGATCACTTTGATGTAAGTATTCTTTATCAGTTTTATGACAGTAATACGAGCAGAGATTTTTACACGAGTTCATTTCTCATCTCACAAATCAAATAGGTATTTCCAAGTTTTTGAAGCATATACATACCTAAAATTTTAAAATTTCAATAATAACGTCAGAATAATAGGTGAAGATATGTTTATATAATACTTATGTTTTGTTACAGTTGCCTTCTGACATGGAAAACTATATGAAGTGGAAAATGACAGGTGGTTCAAAGAAGATGAAGAGAAATGTAATACCACATTTAAATCTTGCATTAACTGCTGAAACTGTTGGTGTTATGGAGACTAGGCCAAGTAAAAAAGCAAAATTTGAAGTTTGTGAAGATTCTCCAAGCACATTTGAACATTTGCATGATTTAAAATTTAAAGATATTGGAATAACTGCAAAACCCCATTACCGTAGTAAATATGTACAAACTTCACATGAAGTGACTCATCAGTCATGTTCACCTGTAAAGATCCCAGAAATCTTACCACCTGCCTTCACTCTCAAGAAGACTTTGTTCCCTAGGATGTATTCTTCTGAAACAATGTCATCGACAACCTCAGCAACAAAACATTCAGGGCAGGAATTTGCACCATCTTGAGTAATGAAGAAGAACTTGAAGATCCTCAAAACATTGCAGATCTTCAACAGAAGTAACGATTAGGAATATCAATTTAAATCCCAAAAAATATCTTGGTATTTCAAAAGAATCAATTTGGATACTGTCAGACATTGAGGATCATACGGCACTTAAGAGAATCGATATATATGTAACATTAAAGAAAATTAGGACTGCGCATACATTTGCCGGAACTAGCTGATGATTTTGGTGTGGCGAGTACTGTTACTCGAATCTTCAAGAATGCGGTCCCTTTAATAAGCCCTCTTATGAAGGAGCATTCCTTGGCCCAGTCCAGAAAAAAATTAAAAGTCGACTTCCAAAAGCCTTCAGGGGTAGATATGCAAAAGTAGAAAGCATAATAGATTGTTTGGAAATTGAAATTATGAAACCATCAGATTCAGTGAAACAAGCATTGACATGGTCGGAGTATAAAAAAGCAAATACCCTTAAATATTTGGTTTCATCTACACCAGATGGGATTATTAATTTTATTTCGAAAGGGTATGGAGGGGGAACTACTGATCAAACTATTGTTGAGACCTGTGGATATCTGGATATATTAAGACCTGGAACAGTAGTAATGGCAGACAGGGGTTTTAAAAATATAGACAAGCTTCTGTGTGGAAAAAAGTGTGTTTTAGTCGACCTCCAAGTGTAACTTCTGACAGTAAGATGTCGAAAGAAGAGGTGCTTCAAACCAAATGTATAGCGAGTCTGCGAATTCATATAGAAAGAGTTATTCGTCGTTTAAGAGAATACAAATTTTGAAACCTCATGCATGTATTCATTCAAAGCTGATTCCTTTAACAGATCATGTTGTTCTTTTATGTTGTGGACTCATAAATATTCAAGATTCATTGATAAAATAAATAGTGATTGTCTGACATTTGGTATCAAGAAACGTGTTCCGCATAACAGGTAAGATCAAATTGGTTTGTTTTCTTGACCGTTTGTAATAATTAAACTTTATTGTTTACTTTTTTGGTTTTTTCAGTCATTTTTTAAATGAAAATCAGTGATTAATTGACATTTCGGTTTATTGAATTAAACCATCATCAGAATATCTAAAATTATTTTCTATTATTGTATTTATCTAAAATAATGAGTTTAATAAAATCATTATATGTATATAATTTTAAAATTAACACTTACCAACTATATTATAAGAATTACAAGCACATAGAATAGAAATGTTATCTTGTGCTTGTAATTCTTACAATATAGTTGATAAGTGTTTATTTTAAAAATTATATACTATAATACTTTTATTAAACTCATTATTTTAGATAAATACAATAATAGAAAATAATTTTAGATATTCGATGATGGTTTAATTCAATAAACAACGGCAATAATCACTGATTTTTATTTAAAAATGACAGCCCCATTGTAAGATCAAATAATTGGTATTAAAAATGACCCATTAAAAGTTAAAGCTACTTATGTAACTTAAAACTTATTATCACAAATTTATGTTTTCTTTTATTTTACATATATTTCACCAAATTTTAACTTCATCAGAAGTAAATATAGTAAAAGTTTATCAAATATTTAGTCGCTAAAATAAACTTAAAATTTAGCTTGCATAATGATTAAATAGACCTTAATCATTCTCCTTTGTTGAATTTGTTTTAAAATCTGAAACCAGGTACCTAGGTAAATATTCTTAGAATAAGTTTATCTCCCAGGTACCCGTTTTTCCACTGGTGAACCAAGTAAATGACAACTCTATTGAAATATTATCTATTAGGGTAATTTTTTTGAAAGACTAAGATAAAATTTTCTTTTAGGCTCTAGATGTTACTCTTTGTATACATTTTCTAAAGAAAATTGGATACCAAACAAAGAGCTACTTTTGGCCAAAGAAATTTACAAGCAAATTCATTGAGCATGGAGTCAAATATGAGAAGGAAGCTTTGGATCTATATAGGAAAAATAATGGCTATGACGTTGTAGAGACGGGATTAATAATTTGCAAACAATATCCATGGTTGGCTTATTCACCAGATGGTGTTGTAATGACCGATGGATTGCCCACAAGATTGGTAGAAATTAAATGCCCGTATGATGGTAATAGCTTTTTTAAAATAGTACTTCACAGAACAATTATCAAAAAAATGTATTTTTAGGTATAGAGAATGATGCAATCAATTTTGTACATACTTGTCCCTATTTGGAAATCAGCAAAGAACAAGGAGTTCACTTGAAGAAGAAACATGCATATTACGGCCAGGTTCAGTTGGGTATGGCATACTGAATTTGAATATGTGTGATTTTATTATTTACTCCAGTAAATCAAAACATTTTTAAATATATCTGTACCATTTGATGAAGATTTTACAAAAAATATGATTTGTAATGTAACTGATAAATATTTTATGTTTATGTTACATTTTATTTGTAAACAGCGTAAAACTGAAAGTACTTGATTGTTTTTTAGCTATTAGTAATACATTTTTAAATTTCGTTTAATAAACATTTACTTAACCACTGTTTGTCAGTGGAAAAATTTTAACTATAATGGGAATTTTCATAGTGGAGACGGTCTGTTTTTTTTGCACAAAAGTATAATAATTTCATGGTGCCTAATCCACAAAATAAAGCACATTGACTAAAATATCCATTTTCTTTGAGAGCATTAAAATCTATAATCACATTCCTATTAGATTTAGGCAAATTCTTGATGATTGTTTATTTAAAAGAAAAGTTAATTGTTACAAGACCATATTACACACTACAGGAATATTATGATGATACTTTGATGTGTATGTATGTATGTATGGATGTATATATGTATGCATGTATATGTATATTTATAAGTTTTAATGATTGGCTACTTTTATTGCATGCATAATAAAATTGATTTTATTTTTCATTTGGTGACCAGATATCTAGTAACTTTGTTGGTTAATATTGTATTTTTTTAAGTGTATATACCAGCATTTTAATTTTTATATTTAAATGTTATGTTAGTTAAGTCTTTTTTTCGGCTTTGTCAATGAGAGTTTTTTCGACAATAAAGCATGTTTATTATTATTTTTACATCATTTATATTTTGACCCTTGCTAAATAGCCTAATTTTGTTTTGACACTCTTGGCAAGTTGATAGAAGAGACATATAGCCCAGAGCTGGTAAACAATTTTAAGTAGGTTCTTAAGACACTTTAAAAATTTGTGAAATTGTCCTTAAAGGACCCCTAAACATAAAAGTCAAGGTCTGGCTGAAGGGTAGCCTTACCAACTCTTAAATTTTTTAATTCAAGGGTTGGTAGGCAGCCACTTACTTCACTCAGACCTTAATTTTTTAGTTTAGGGGTTCTTCAAGGACAATTACACAAATTTCCAAAGTGGCTCAAGAACCTATTCAAATTGTTAACCACCTCTCCTACTAGTCCGAGAGCTGGTGAACAATTTTGAATGGGTTCTTAAAGCACTTTGAATATTAGTGTAATTGTCCTTAAAGAACCCGTAAACATAAAAGTGAAGGTCTGGCTGAAGGATAGGGCCCCTATCAAGCCTTAAATTTGTTTAATTCAGGGGTTGGTTGGGGGCTGGAACCCTTCAGAAAGACTTTGACTTTATGTTTAGGGTCATTCAGAAAATTCAAATTTTCAAAGTGCCCCAAAAGCTATTTAGAATTGTTCACGAGCTCTCCTACTAGTCCAAGAGATGGTGAACAATTTTGAGTAGGTTCATAATGCACTTTGAATATTAGTGTAATTGTACTTGAAGAACCCGTAAACATAAAAGTGAAGGTCTGGCTGAAGGGTAGCGGCCCCCTATCAACCCTTAAATTTGTTTCATTCAAGGGTTGTTCGCAGAATCAATCCGTGACAGTTTGTGATTTATTTCTGAACATTTATTGGTTATATTTTGAATGACAGCCTGTCAAACCATGTCAACTGCCAATTAAAATCTAGAAAAAAATCACAAACTATCTCGGATTTATTCTACGAACAGAGCTAAATTACTCTTACTTGAACTAAGTACGTGCCCCAAATAATAACAATGGGCCAAATTAAAACAATCATTTTTACTGCAAACCTTTTATTAACATTTGAAAAATATTATTTTCCCAAAATATCTGGGCAGAATCTATCATATGACTAATATATTCTTCATCATAGTCAATATAATAGACAGAAATTTTTTATTTACTTCAAACCCTGGATCAGCTACACAAAATATTCCTTTTTTTTTTTGCCAAAAATATGCATCTGTAGCTGAATTTGGGCTTTAAATTTATTTGTAATATTACTATCATTAATATAATTTTTAATTGTTTTTGCACTAGCCGGACATTTTATTTCTATTACAAATTCTTCGCAAATTGCATCCGGAGAAGCTCCTAAAAATGGATATTTTGGTGATAATAGTAGTCCTGTTGATTTTAATTTCATTTTTATTTCTTTCTCCAGGATTTCCAACACTTTTTTTTCCAAAATTTTTCCTCTGGTCATGGCTACAGTTTCTCTCACTTGTAACCCTCCCGTTAGAGATTCAACCAAAGAACCTGCTGATGTCTTGCAACGGGCTGCTTCATAGATTCTTGAAGCAGTTATTCTCCCATAACGAAGTTCATGCCATAATTTTGAACTGCTTTGTTCTGTTGTGGCATTACATGCTGCTTCACAATCTTCACTGGTCATCTGGTTTTTGCAAAAATCGTAAAATTCATTGCAAGTTTTTCCTCCAGTTCTTAAAAATTTAATCAACAATGTATGTATGCTAAGATCATTGAGTGATTTTTCTTCTCGAAAATATTTTAATAACTGCATAGAGGAGTTGTTAGCTGTTGCATTTTTATCACCCTTTCAAAAGCTCCCTGCAGGAGAAGAGGCTAATCTTTTAGTTGGAGGAGCTCCAAAGTCTTCTACTGTTATGTACTTAAGACTAGTTCCGACACCAGAAAGTTTTGACTTTTTCCAGTAACAGTCCACTTCTGTTGGAGATGGTTCTTCACTTCGCCTATGAATCCACATAAGAAAGGCTACGGCATGTTTACAGCCACCTGTAATACAAAAACAAATCCAAAAATATTAATTTTGTTTCCATCGATCAAAGTTAAAAGATGTTTAAACTTAAATTGTGTACTTGAAATACTTAATTATTACCATTTTGTAGTATTAACAGATTATAAATTACCTGATGAGGCAGGACAGTCATGGCACAAAATGCTAGTAACTTTCTCTTCTTGTTCATTAATAGTAACAGTTACATTGTACTGCTTAGACCTTACTTTATGCTCCGGACACACTTTACATTTTAGTATGCACATGTTCCCCTCTCGCTTAAGCTGGACATATCCTACCGCTGAGTCCCCATAGTTTTCCGACCTGAACTGCAAACAAAAAATGATTTCATTGAAAATAGTTACAACCTTCTTGAATTCTGTTTTGAAAAATAAAATTAGGATATAAATTTGATGAACTCCTGAAGTATCATGCTCCTCAAATAGTATATTAGGTAAGAACTGACCTATCAGTTTTAACACCTCTGATTTCAGCAGCGTTGAAAAGATCGCTTTCAGAAAAAAATTTGCAATCATTATTCCATCACATACTGGCAAATTTTTAGAATCAGCTTAGTGAATCCAACCTCAGTCATTCTGCAGAGTTTATTGTATAAAAAATAAACAAATAATAAAATAAAAACGTCAGCAAATCACTTCCAAACAACAAGAACAAAATCACAAATAGAACTAAACAAAATTAAGACAACAAACAACTAACCTAACTTTATAGGTTTGTTCCAACACATCAAAAAACGTCACCGAACCTCACGCTCATGCGCAGTGATTAATTGGGACGCATTTTAATCACTGCGCATGAGCGTGATCGTTCGGTGACGGTTTTTGAACGGTTTCTGGCGCTGTTGGAACAAACCTTATGACAGCCGCAGTGTTGCCAGACGAGTAATGTAAATTTCAAGTATCGATGCCTGCTAGGTTTAAATATTTAGTTATAAAACATTTTTATTATCATAAGGACTATTAATATTGTTATAGGTACGCAAAGTAATAAATATAATATTAGTTAGGTAAAATGATGAAATAATGGGATTATACCTGACACTTGGATTTGTAAATGGGAAATAGTACATTTCATACAAGGTATATAATCAACACTTGGCAACACAGAAGGCTTCTCTCAAACAGTACAATTAAGTTGGAGATTTGGCAAATTATTACCTAGTGATGACGCTATCCAATCAGAATCGTTTTAGAAAATTTGAATTTTTAGTACTTTTATTTTTGAAATATCTCAGAAGTTACTTTATTTATCAGTATACTAATTTACACACGCAATTTTAGACCCATATTTAATCGAACTACATAGAAATTATAAACATTTATTTTGCGTGCAAGGACCCTATTCAATAATTCGATTCTTAAGATAATCCGATTATGCCCATCACTATTTAAAAAGTAGGAAGTAGGCGCATTGCGCATTCAATTGTTTTGCAGGTACCAATATAAAATTGTCTAAACTAAAATCCCTAGACAATTTTGTTGACATTAGAGGGGTGTCACTAATATTGAAGATTTTGCAACAGCGGTTTAGGCTCAAAGTGTGGGGCCCACTTACGGGAACGGGGCTGGGGTGTTGTAGAATTGCCTAACTCCTAGTTTTGTGGTTTTAAGGGATGGAAATAAAAGACTGTATTCTCGGGTAAATAAACAGGAAGTGTGTATTTTGCAAATCATGACATATGACAGACAGTACTTTTGACTTGACGTTGACGTGACATACTTAATAGAGACATACCGACAGCTTAAAGTTACACCGATAACAAAGCAAGTCCTGAGTACAAAACATGATTGACAATATTCCAAACTTCATTACAATACCCCCACTAGTTTGGAATATACAAACAGTATACTAAAAACAAACACAAGAACACTTGAACACAAGTTCAAAAAAGAATAATAATAGGTACTTGTAATAAAAGATAATACATGTTGTAGAAGGCTTCGCAGAGTCTATACAACTACAGCATGTACAACACCTAGCAAATTCATAAATTTATAGTGCTTATTTGCTGCTAAAGCTTTCGTCAAAAGATCTGCTGGCATGTCATTTGATTTTAAATATTTTGCCTCTATTTGGCCAGCTTCAATAGCTTCTCTGACAAAATGGTGACGCACATCTATGTGCTTGCTTCGTTTGTGCAAAATAGGATTTGATGAAAGCTTCAGCGCACTTTGATTATCACTATACAAAGAAACGCTCTTAGAAATACCTACTAACTCACACAACAAATTTCTGAGGTAAATCGCCTCTTTAGCTGCCTCCGACAAGGCCATGTACTCGGCTTCTGTACTAGATAGAGCTACAGTTCTCTGCTTAGTGCTCTCCCATGAGATTAAACAATCAGAAAAACAAAAACAAAAGCCGGTATAAGACCTTCTGTCGACAGTGTTGCTGCCCCAATCAGCATCTACAAAACCGACAAGGTTATTCGAATTCCTTTCAAACTTTAAACCATAATCTTTAGTATTTTTAAGATACCTTAACACTCTCTTGGCATGCTGCCAATGTACATTTTCATAACAAGTATTGAATTGACTCAGATAACTAACAGTATACGAAATATCAGGTCTGGTCATCACACTTAAGTACATAAGGCTACCAATAAGTTGTTGATAAGGTGCAACAAAATCACTTTGTTTTCCTTTATCTAGATTTAAATTTTTCTCCATGGGTGTCTCCACAGTCTTACAATCTGTCATATTGAATTTTACCAACAATGATTCAATATACTGACTCTGATTTAAAGTAATAACATTTTTAGCTTTATTGATAGAAATGTTCATTCCCAAAACCTGCCTAGCTTCGCCTAAGTCTTTTAACTGGAAATTTTTACTTAATTCTTGTTTAAGAAATTTAGTTTCTTTGATGTCATTTGAGAAGATACAAAAATCATCCACGTATAGAGCTATTACTGTTATTAAATTACTTCTATGTTTGATAAAAACACAAGGTTCTAGTTTTGACTTAATATAATTAAGCTTAGTCAAAACTACCTCGACTTTCCTATACCAAACTCTGGATGACTGTTTAAGGCCGTAAATTGCTCTCTGCAATTTTAATACTTTACCCTCATTGCCCTCTTGTACAAAACCCTCGGGTTGCCTCATGAAAACAGTCTCATTTAATTCTCCATGTAAGAAAGCTGTGGTGACATCCAGGTGAAAAATATCAAGCCCTAAATTTACACTTAATGCTATTAAAAGTCTAAGGGTGGAATGTCTCACAACAGGTGAGAACGTCTCATGAAAATCCACTCCTTCTTGCTGGGTGAAGCCCTTAGCAACTAACCTAGCCCTAAAGGTCTTGTTACCATCACTATCTAATTTAGTTTTGTAAACCCACTTACATTGCACAATTACACTATTCTCCGGCGCCTCCACCATTTCCCGTGTGTCATTGTCCACTAAGCACTTATACTCATGCTGCATTGCCTCCCTCCAATGGTCACTATCTGGACTTGAGAGCGCCTCCGCCATTGTCACAGGAGCATTGTCTGGAAATGGGTCATCTGGACACACAGTGCTCATGTACGTGATGTAATCTGTGTACTGCTTTTCCTGCCTCGGTCTCTGGGATCTTCTCACGGCATCTGGATCAGCTATTGATACGTTGGGTACCTCTGGCTCATAGTCACTGTCTCCGGAGTCTAGTTGTAGAGTATCATCGTCACCTGACAGATGTGAGGATAAGCTCTCGAATGTAGTTTTCGAGCTACTGCTTTGCACACCATCCTGGTCTGTGCCATCCACTTCTGCCCCCACTTCAACTGGCTTCTCTTCTGCTGACTCCTCTGAAGTAGTAACGGCCACTCGGTTGGTTTTCATACTCTCATGTATGATGACATCCCTGCTGGTTGTTACATCATCAGTATCTGGGTTATAGATACGGTACCCCTTAATGTCATCTGCAAAACCGACTAATAAATGTTTACTAGACTTTTTGTCAAATTTCAAACGTTTTTCTTTTGGAATATGCACCATCACAGTGCTCCCAAAAACACGTAACCTTGAGACATCAGGCTTCTTACCAGTCCACAACTCGTAAGGCGTTTTACCATGCAGACCACTAGCAACACATCGATTTCTAAGGTAGTTAGATGTATTTATGGCTTCTGCCCAGAACCTCTTTGCCAAACCAGCATCAAAGAGTAGACACCTTGCCTTCTCCACCAGGGTCGGTTGTGTCGCTCCCCAGACCATTCTGCTCTGGTGTGTATGCGTTGGTCTTCTGGTGCACAATGCCATGTTCCTTAAAAACTATCAAATTTATTGCTGCAAAACTCACCGCCTTGATCGCTGCGAAAGATCTTAATGTTTCTGCTTTGTTGCTTCTCTGCCATGGCCTTAAACTGCTTGAAAAATTCAAACACATCACTCTTGGCCTTCAAAAAATAGACAAAAGACATTCGGGTAAAATCGTCCACAAGAAGTAAAAAGTATCTGGAACCACCAATGGACACAGTTTCCATAGGTCCGCAAACATCTCCATGGATTACCTCTAGAACTTGACTACTTCGTGTACCTGTGGTTGGGAAAGGCAGCCTGGCTTGTTTGCCTTCACAGCAGACCACACAATTCGACTTGTCAATTGTTGCCACACCCTTCAGCTCTAAGCCACTAACACAGTGCTTCATTTTGTTCAGGTCCTGACTGTTGATATGAGCTAATCTTCTGTGCCAAAGCTCAGCATCATCGCAACCGGCTAACATACACTTTTCAGATTTTAAATCCAGCTTGTATACTCCACCAACTAAAGTAGCTGTAGCCACCAACTTGTTGCTTTTGCTGTACACATAACAACCATCTTTGTTAAAAGACACTCTATTTCCTCTTGAAATAAGCTCGCTAACTGACAAAAGATTTGTTGTAAGATTAGGCACACATAATACATCATGAATGGTAATATTATTTTGCATTCCATCTACACTACTAATAATATCTATATTACCTGAGTATTTTACTGTCAGTTTATCTCTATTCGCAACAGTGATCTCTTTTACACTTGTACTCTTCGTGTCATACATCCATGCTTCATTTGGAGACATATGCCGGCTGGCACCAGAGTCTAGATAAAAGTCAGTACTCAAATACTCGCCATTCAAAAATATTGCACTAAATGCATATTTATCATCACTTTTTGCTTCGCTTTTTGCTTTGTTAGGACACTTTGACATGTAATGCCCTATTTGCCTGCAACGGTAACACACTACCTTGCTTTTGTCCTGCTTTTCATTGCTAACACTGGCTCTCGAAGAATCAGTTACTCTTCGACCATTGCTCGTAGCGCCACCTCTCGATTGCCTCTTAAAACTACCAGAATTCACTGTGAAAGCACCTACTTTACTGCTATGACTAGAGCCATCTGGTTGCATGTCTAAAAGTTTACTTTTAATTGAATCAGTTGTAATAGGAATACCTGCATGTTCTATTGCCATCAACATGGGAGAATACTTGTCCGGCAGACCAGCCAAAAGAAGAGAACCCACCCATTCTTCGCTTATATCAAACTTTGTCTTACGAAGTTTCTGTGATGTTTCAATCACTTGATTGACATACGATTCCATATTCTCGCAATTACTTAACCTCAAAGAAATCAGATTGCGCAACAGCCCAATTTTCCTTGTAAATCCCACATCCTCGTAAAGATTTTTAATCTTATCATAGGCCTCTTTGCATGTAGTGGCATCTTTAACATGCACATAAAGGGACGGATCCAGGGTTAAAACGAACTTAGCCTTGGCCTTTGCCACGAGAACAGTGTCAGTCTCTGACCCATCAATGCACTTGGAAAGCCCTTCCAACACAAAGACATTCTCTACTGCAAAACACCATTCGTCATAATTTTCCCTACCGACTAACTTGGGAACGCTATTAATGTAATTGACTGCCATTGTTTTATCTCGCCGGAACTGAATACTTTTCGACGCAAACTACGTTAAAACTTTTCAACCCACGATCGCGTAAACACGACAAAAACACACTTTCGAACTTGGAGATTGGGTTTCTGGGCCCATAACCTGTTGTAGAATTGCCCTAACTCCTAGTTTTGTGGTTTTAAGGGATGGAAATAAAAGACTGTATTCTCGGGTAAATAAACAGGAAGTGTGTATTTTGCAAATCATGACATATGACAGACAGTACTTTTGACTTGACGTTGACGTGACATACTTAATAGAGACATACCGACAGCTTAAAGTTACACCGATAACAAAGCAAGTCCTGAGTACAAAACATGATTGACGATATTCCAAACTTCATTACAATAAGGGGTAGGGTAAAGCAGTGTTGCCACGTAGATGGGATCATAAATCTCTCACGTTACTTATTTATTGGAGGTTTAATAAAACGGCCATAAAAACCAAATAAATTGTATTTTATTTTAAAGCTTAGAAAAACAACAAAGTACATAAAAAACAAAAACCTGCCAAAAAACTAAAAACCAACAGGTAGGAGCGTTTTGCTCCTACATAATTTTTAATAAAATGCTCCACTTTATAAATACACTGTAGAGTAAACATGATAGGAAACTTTTGTATATACCTTTTCTTTCTCGCTCTGCGTGCTGATTAAGGTTGTAACGGAACTCCGCCTCCGTTAGTGCGGAACTTCCGCAAAGAACCGACCTCCGCATCGGCTGCGCAGACTTTATGCGGAGTTTTAACGGAGGTTTATTTACAATAACATACAATGCGCAAGGAGCGACGCGGCCGCTCGGCTACCTCTTCTCAATTTTGATTACTAGTTTATTTATGAAAGCGTATTTTGTACATGTATGTATGTTATGTACCCATTTGAAATAAATATTTTTGACTTTAATAAATCAAAAATTTCTATTTTTTTCACTTCAAATTTCACCTCCGCCTCCGCCTCCGTTAACCTCCGCATTCGCGGAGGCGAACCTCTTCTCCTCCGCATCCGCCTCCGCTAAGAAGGCCTCCGTTACAACCCCGGTGCTGATATAGATCTGCCGAAGGTCGGCGACCAGCTCCACTAGGTATAGTCTCGGACGCTATGTTATGTCTAACTCGAAAAAAGTCTCTACAAATAGGTTTGTTTCTGTAAATCGCCGTCGTCTCAAAGTACTAAAAAATTCGCTATTTCCGCGACTAGTCGCTGCGAACGGCAACATTCCCACTTCCCACTTCGTGCGTTTCCGGATGACTTCGGTCTCCTTCGAAGTGGGGAAGGTCTGTTAAGTTTACACCCTTGGGAAGGTCTTTGTTGCGGAATGCGGAAGCCATTTTCTTTCACTTATTGTTTATGTGCTATTTTTAAAGTGCTTTGTCGCCGCGTGATTTTGGAGATTTTTCTTAATTATTAGTGTTTCCCTGTGTTGTTGGGTAAGTTTGGCATATTTTTTGTTTTAAGCAGTAATTCGCTTGAGTTGAGCATATTATGCAGTGTGTATTTTGTTACAGAAGAAAATCGCAGAGGCAGCTGCCCCAAATTTTTTGCAAAGGAAAACGAGGATAACATTCACTATTGTAAGTACAATATATACAATAATTTAATAATTTCATTTTTATTCTGAACTACCTAATATTTATGTATATTTTTAATGGTATGCAATAATTTTGTATTTTAATTTAATTTTTTTACTCGGAAACATTTCCTTTCGAAGTGTTTTGTATGGAAAAATTAAAATTATGCAAATTATATTTAAGCTACTGCTGTAGGTAGGCCTATTTTTTGCTTGTTTTAAAACACTAAGGATATATTGTCTTTGAAAGACTAACAAAATTAAACTAAACATCTTTTGTTAAAAAACAAATTAACAAATCTTCATTTCAATTAACTACTTTGTGGGTACTTCAAGAGCTGTAATACTAATGTATTTGCATTCGTCATAGAGAGAAATTGTAGGAGATTTTAAAACTGGGAAAAGTTTTATAATTATCAGATCCAAGGGCATGAATATTTCAAAATGAAGTGCCATTGTTATAGCATTATTATTTACTCCTTCTATAATAAAACAAAATAAATAAAAATGAAATTATTTTACTGTTGTTTCTTTATACTTTTAAAATATAAAACTAATTAGGGGTATCATTGTATTTTGTATTCAATTTCTTTACGCATGCTTTTTATGTAAATATTTTAATTTAATGTGCTTTCAAAACATATTAAATTTGCTAACATACATACATTTTAAAATAGCAAGTAGTTTGCAAAAATTAAAATAATTCAAAAATGTCTATTAGTTAATAATAATTTTCATTATGAGTCCGGTAGGTTACTTGTTACAGTACGAGTTAGACATGATGGACGAGGTGATGCTAAGAGCCGAGTCAAAAATGTCTAAACCTAAACCTTATTTGATTTATAAAAATGAAACAGTTTGGTAAGTGTTACTTAGCGACACTTACCTGCTCTGATATTGAACCTACCGGACTTAAATTTATAATGTAATCGAAGGTCTACCAGACGATATGAAATAAAAGTAAAATCAGCTGTTGACCGCTAACCCCATAAACAACTAAAAGTTAAAATCATAGGATTATGTTCTGTGCTTTTGTGTATTTTAAGGCTCAATTTCTGCTAATTTGGTTAGTATTAAAAATAAGATGTCAGTTAAAGTGGCAAAGTGGTATGTGTTTTACTAAATATTGTAGGAAAAATAGGAGAACCATTCAATATATATCAACATGTAGGTACAGGATCATTTAACAAGTGCTGAAAAGAGCTATAGTTGTGGCTTTCTTCATTTAGGAAAAGGGTCCCATTAAAAAAATATTTTATGAGGTATTTTTTTGTTTTAATTTAATCCATGTTCTTTAGTATTCTTTCAAATTTTATGGGCAAAATACACAAGATGGCTATTTCACATTTTTTTTATATAAGAAGAATGCCGGTCCTCATTGGATGGTTCTGTAAATTGATCGTCATGTATTTACACGAGGAACATTTTTTAAAAGATTTTTATTTATGTTTATGTTGATACATAAAGTAACAGATTTCAATGTTAAACTTCTTATAGATGTATGTAATTTCAAAGTTTTTAGGCTCAAGTATTTTACATTTTATATATTTTTTTTGTAAATAGATTTAGTTTTACTGAAAATGGGATGAGTTATTTATTTTTATAATGGTTTTTATTATTTTCTTATGATATAAAAAAGTGAAGGAAGCACAATAAGTATTTTTTTAGATTTTATACACAAAATTTTGATTAAAAGTGTATTTTATAATAGTCACTAGTCATTATTATATATAGCCTTTGCCAATTTTAAATTCTGGAGGAAATTTAAGATAATAAGAGTGGAATCAAGTTAATAAATTATTATTTTTTGAATAAAGTAGGGAAACTGAAAAAAATTTGACCTAAAATCAACAAAAACTGATAAAAAGACCAAATAAGCATAGGGTTTTTTTTGTATTTAGAAATAATCATCTTAGTTACCATAGTTTATACAAAATTCCAATATCTACTTTTTATACATGTGTATTTTTAATTTTTAAATATAATGACAATGTAATTCTACGATGAGCATACAACATATGTCACTGTGTCTCACCATATAGAAATATCAATTTAAATTTTTCTTATTTATTTTTCATATTGTTTACTTTTTCATGTCACTAATAAATATATTTACTGTGCAAGAAACAAGTTTATATATCCATGTCACTTTCTCTACGTACTTACCTACTTTCTTTCAGACAGCATAGACCTAACAAAATGAAATAGGTTTAAAAGACGCGAAGAAAAGTAACTAATATTTTGGTTAAGAATAAGGTACTGCTTTTTTTTCCAGATGTGTTGCTGCGTACTTCTACCCATATGAAAAAATGGTGGACCATTTATTTATTTTTGCTGTAGTTAAAATTAATATATGTATATAGATAATTAAAATAAATATATTAATTTTAAGTTTTGTGTTTTAATTGATTAATGCCCTTTTACATGCAAAAATTTAAAAAAAAACTTGTGTTTGTTTATTTGAAAAACGGAACTATTAACAATAAGCAACAAAATAATTAATTAATAATTAAATAAATAAAAAATATTTAAAACGCATTTTAAGGTTTTCTTAAAACAAGGCAATTTTGGCTTATTTTGGTATCTATTTTAGTTGAAAGGTAAATAATTGGTTAAACTTCACCAACAAATAATCAGTTGATGAAGTTTAACTTATTTTTCCAATCAACTAAAAGATACCAAAATAAATCGAAATGCTTTGGCAAAAATTTTAAATGCCCGCCATAAATACAAATCCTCTCAATCGGTAAAGTAGGACAAATATAATTTGATCAACAGACAGGGCCATCTATAAATAAAATTATAAAATAATAATGTAGAGCCATCTCTAGGGGAAGTGGGCGTTCTTGCCACTCAAGGTTATCTTCTGTTGCGAAAGAAATACATTGTTGAAACACTTCTCTAACCCCTTTTTACACAACTAACCCCTTTTTATTCTATGGACATTAGTGCTGGGACATCGACACCAAACATGGATGTTAACTGGTACTATATAAAAAAAATAAGTTGAAGTTTAAATAAAAAATCAAAAAATATCAAAATTATATTTTTTTTCCAAAAACTTGACCTTATTTTGTAACAAAATGTAAACACGTTCTAAAAATAACAAATAAATAAATTCTGTAAAAAAATAAACACAAGTACTCTTTAACAAAGTATTCTAAAATTAGTAAATATTAAATAAACAATATTAATAAACAAATAATTCCGTGACAAAAAGTAAGAAGCTAATTCAAATCCCAGAATTTTTTAGGGACGGATTGTAAAAAAACAAGCTTAGATAGGCGTTTTCCTTGCAAGCTACTCGAATTTCCTTTCGTTTCTCAGCCATAGTTTTATCAACTTTGGAAATAGCCGTTCCGTTGGTACGAAGGTACCTAAAACGCTCAACGCTTAATAGTTTTAAAGCTTTTGGTGCTAAATTAGGATATTTAAAAAAAAATGTTGCCAGACGATAGGATAGGAATTATGATGGAGCGAGAAGACAAAATGTGCTTCTATGATGACAGGACGGTAATTCCTCAAAATTGAACGAGTGTCGAAACGCATGCCGGGACGATTTGCGGTGTTGCAATTCACACACAATCCATCCAAAAAAAGCAATGTTGTTGGATATCGACTGGAGTGAAAACTACTTATTTTTAGTTTTAAGCAACTTCATCAAATACTACCGCTCAAAAAATTTTGGAGCTTTAAAAAAAAGTTTAAAACCATCCATGTCGACATCAATGGGTGTTTTTCAATTAGCGCACAAAACCGCATTATGCCGCACAATGCTCAACATTGAGTGTTTCAGCTACCGCACTGCCTCGCATAATCGTTCTTGGCTGTTTCAATTAAGGCTCGCTAATGTGGCATTATGCGGCATTAATGCGCACTTTCTCTGTAGTTGCTTTGCTTTGCTTTCACTTTTTTGGCCTCCGTCGGTGGACGTTCGGCCAGCTCTCCCCTACCAGGGCTTCGACAGAGGAACCTCCGGATAGACGGGCTTTGTAGCCCCCAGAAATTGAGCTTTTCACAAAAAATTATGGTTTGGGTGTGGTGTACACCTATCAGAATTCTCGACTCTAAGTTTCTTCATGTAATGGTGCAATACTAAATGCGGTCATATTAGTAAGACGGTACAACAGAGGACTTGAGGTAACACACTACAGTGATAGGTTATGTTGAGGTCAATATCTATGTTTTGTTTCTTGTGTGGTGAAATTTTTAACCTGAACAAAGAGAAGGTAACAGAAATAAGAAATACATATACACACATATAAGTATATACACATATACATGCTCGAAAACATACATACATATAATTAAAGTTTAATCTTATTATAGGATAGAAATTTTAGAATGATATTGCAGGTTTCTTCATTTATATTACTTAAAATGTTACTGATATTAATTGGGGTAGGAAACTTTTTTTTTGTAAATACATTGTAAAGGTCAAAGTTTGGCATCTGATTAATAGGGCATTCAAAGAATAAGTGATTCATGGTTTCTATGGCTCCACATTCACAGTATGGGTCTTCTTTGATCCCCACTGCATATAGGTGTTGTTTAGTTAGTACATGTCCGGTTCTCATTCTTATTATAGTGGTTAGGTGTCTCCTGTCTATATAGCTGATTTTATTAAACCATTTATTGTGAGGAAAATGATTTTGTACGTTAGCGTAAAATCTTCCTTTGGTAATTGTTAAATTTTCCAATAGCTGGAAAAATCTTGAAATAATTTTTTTTTTATCTCATTTAGTATGTCTCTAGCATCCAATTCTATATTTCCGGGGACGTTTAATGTGGTGCCGATATTAGCTAGGGTATCTGCTTCCTCATTTCCCTGTATACCAGGTGACCTGGTATCCAAGACAATATTATGTCGCTATTCCTTTCCTTGGATTCAGCAAGAAGTTGGCGGATTGATAGGGTGATGTGGTCGTTGTTTGTGTTAATGCTATTATTGGTTATTTTGCAATGGCGCTAAGGGAATCTGAAAATAATCACCTTTAATCTTCTTCTCAGGATAACAAGAATGGCGTGCCGTATAGCTATTATTTCAGCCATGCAGATAGAGATTTCTTTTTGTAGTCTAGACGAGAATCTATAATTAATGTCTGGAATGGTTACGCCGAATCCAACTTTGTTACCTTTTTTTGAAGCATCTGTAAAGGCAAAAATATAAGATTCTCTATAACTTGAGGTAGTAGCCTTAAAATGGTCATCTGCGTTTATGATGTTTTTCCTTACTTGTAGGTCTATTACTTTGACTTTCGACATTTGTTGTTCATATTTCGATGCATAACATGGGAATGTGTTGCTCTTTCTAATCTTATTCAAGTACGGAAAATATTCCTCATATGCCTGTATCAGGTATGGGGTCTGTTCATTTCTCCAGTGGTCAGCATTGTGTCTATAATAGATTATGAGTTTCTTAGAACAGTTGTTGATAGAGATTGGTTTAGCTAGGAATTTCGTAGCCAGCCATTTCTTCTGAAATGTAGTGGGATTTCTCTAGCTTCAGCCCAGAGGGCCGTTGTTGGCGTTGATCTCATGCATCCTAGACACAGTCTTAGTCCTTCGTTATGTAAAGTGTTTAATTTATTTAGTTTTTTTGATGTTGGGTTAATGAATATGCTGCCAAAATCTAGGTGCGATCTTACCAGTGCATAAAACGCTGTCAACAGAACCTGTGGGTCGGCTCCCACCAAACCCTGCAAAAGCTCTTCATTATATTCAGTCCCCTTCTGGCCTTGTTGCACACAGCTTCGATATGTAAGTCCCATTTTAGGTTTTTGTGTAATATGATTCCTAGATATTTGTGTGATTTTTATAAGGGATTAGATGATTTTCCATCCTTATCAGTGGTAGGGTTTGTTCTCTGTAGTTGAAAAACAACCAATGTTTGTGACAATAGACGATTTCCCACGTTTTGGTAGGCTTTGGTTGGTCAGAAATAGTGATGGGATAATTCGAATTAAAATAATTGATAATCCGATTATTGAAAAAACCGCTATCATGCGATTATTCAGATTTAATTTGAATTACGAAAAATAAAATTTAAATAAAAAAAAAATTAAATCTGAATAATCGCATGATAGCGGTTATTTCAATAATCGGATTATCGATTATTTTTAATTCGAATTATCCCATCACTATTTCTGACCAACCAAAGTTACCTACCAAAACGTGGCGAAATCGTCTAATGATATCAGACGATTTCGCCACGTTTTGGTAGGTACTTTGGTTGGTCAGAAATAGTGATGGATAATTCGAATTAAAAATAATCGATAATCCGATTATTGAAATAACCGCTATCATGCGATTATTCAGATTTAATTATTATTTGATTTAAATTTTATTTTTCGTAATTCAAATTAAATCTGAATAATCGCATGATAGCGTTTTTCAATATCGGATTATCAGTTATTTAATTCGAACCCATCACTTTTCTGACCAACAATACCAAAATGCGAAACTCTATCTTCACCGGTGCTGAATAGTTTTGTTTGCATTTATTTGACCATTTGATCATGTGTGATTTGAAGGGTTTTCTGGTTTCTGTGGTGATTTTGTTGAACAATTGGCGTTTATTAAGGCTCCATTTCCACTGGCGGCCATATTGAAAAACGTAACATTTACACATGAAAAGAACCTCTCAGTTAGGTACCAAACACTTAAGTAAAAACAAGAGGACTTACCGAGATTTGCAAGGATATTCAAGGAAGAACTAACGACCAAGTACGGGCATCTTTTTCGTCCGTTTCATTCATAAATAGTTGGTTTTTATAATTCTAAAACACCGATTTTTGTACAATTCAATAGTCAATACAAAACAGCGCGATTCTTACGACTGGCGCACAAAATAAGAAATTCCAGTAGCGAATGCAAATTTCCAACCTCTTTAGATGTGATTTCTTCCAAAAGTCCACCAAACTTTTGTTTTTGTTAATATATTTGGTACCTAAAGTATCGAAAACACGAAAAATCAACATTTTGTGCTTATGTCAAATTTCCCCTACGCTCGTCACCGATCACACCGGCTCGGGAAGTATATCCGTCTCTTTTGCTTATCTTGTAAGAGAAGCATATGCACCAGTATTCTGCGCGGTTGACAAGCTAATTCCAGTTAATTGAATATTCACGCCCTTAGGTTCAAGCCTTCTCTCGCCAGAGGGCGATGTCATTCATAATTTCCATTCATGATTACACGTGCTCAGGGTCGGACTTAGCGCTTTTAAAATTCTTAAAAAAATTTATTTTATTTATTACAAAATACTGTCTGTTACCCTAGACTGATAAAATTAGGCATTTTTATATAAAAATATATATTCCATACAAGGTACTTTTTTTATCGTGTACAGGGTTTTTATCTGTCATGTCCTACAGGGTGCACGATTTATTAATTAACCAACAAATATACAGTCCAGTAGGCCTAAATATAATATGTTATGTCAGTTACTATTATAACCTATAGAAATGTCGTAACTTGGCAGTAACTCATTTATACATACAGTGTATCCCCAAAATTCATTTTTAGATACCGGGTGAACCAAAATTATATGGCGGTTTTATTTATATTTTTTCCAGTCATACGCAATTCAGTTGTAGTAGTAGTAGAATATTGCACAATAAAGTAAAATAAGGGTTTGCTTGCGCAGAAGTTCGAAATAGGGAACGATTCATCCAAAGACATGTAGACAATTTTACAAATCAGTTATATAATCCCCAATCCGAAGAGCATTGTACAATTTTATACTCCGACTACACATATTTAAAAGGGCCAAACGGCTCCAATTTAAGAATACAAAGGAGGTCATTTTCAATGCACAAGAGGTATACTTTATTTTAACTTACGTCGAGGTGGTGGTGCATGGGTAAATATTGTTACGGACTTTCTTTAGTTAGTGTTTAGTTATTAGAAAAGTAGAAGGTTAGGATTATTTTATTTAGGTTAATAATTTATTTGAAATAAATTACCTTACTTTTTCCCTTTTTCGACGGTCATTGTGGCTTATTCTGAGGGCGCTGGAGACATTCATTTTACATTTTTCTTGGATGCTGTAGTAAAAGAATTCTTCCAGCTAATTCTAGACTTTTCCAGACTTTTCTATTCTTTTCCACTTTACTATAAAAAGCGCGAGGAAAGTCCGCACGGGCCAGTTTTGTTTTGCATTTCAAAGAGATAAGAAGTTGACAGATAGTTAAAGGTTAAACAGTTGTCACAATAACGTTACGTTGAATTTTTGTTACCTTAGAAACGTTTGTGAACTGATTTGCAATAAAAGGTGTAAAACCAGGATACGTGTTTTTATACGGGGTGTCACGGAACAATATGGAAAATAATAATATTGATTTTCCTGTTTTGCCTATAGACTATGTTATTTCTAAAACATTTGGTACCTATCCAAGTGGGGCTTTCTTCAGCTTATATTCGAGATACCGCTGAAAGGGAACCAAATAATGAATATATTTTTCAAGTTCAACAATTTGAACCTGGCTTAATAACAGCAAAGATATTTTCAAGGTTTACGCAAGCTATTAAGCATAGTATTTTCATTTATATTTGCTTTCTCCATTCCAAGAAAATGGTAATCCTATTTCGGGTACCTATTGCACATGCAAAGTGGGTGCCAGAACGCTTGGCGTATGTGCCCATGTTGCCAGTGTAATATGACACCTGGGATATGCTTGGTATCAACAGGTTGTTAAATATTTAACAACTGTTTTACTTTCAACTGTTTTGGACGCTACACATAGAGCATTCAAATTCAAATTCAAATTATTTATTCATGTCAATATTCAAATTGCATTTACACACGTCAACATTGTTGCAGCAACCACAAGTTCTTGACTAGTATGATCTTTTATCTCTGTTTCTTATAAATAGTTTAGTTTACTTTTAAAAACATTTAATATTAAGTTTTTAATAAGGCTTAACAATGGCCTTAGTTTGATTTAAATGAATAAAACTAACCACAACTAATTAATACATTATTGTTGTTATGAGTTACTAATAAAAATATGTCCCTCTTCAAACAGTATCTAACTTGTTACTGTTTGAAGTTTACCATAGTGTTTATTTTTTATATTTATTTTTTTTTTTTTTTTTTTGAAATGATTTAGGGTCACCTTAAAACCCGTAATTTGTATTTTTACTGTAAGATATTATTCATTGATTATTATTCATGTTTGTATTAAATTGCGACATTTTACGTAATACTAAGTCACTTTTCGAAACATCTGTTTACATCGCCCAGTATGTTTATAGTGTAGATCGGTGAAAAAAAAACCTTTTTACAACAGCGGTTTCAGAATGACTGGAAAAAATATAAATAAAACCGCCATATAATTTTGGTTCACCGGTTTCTAAAAAGGTATTTTTGGAGGGACACGCTGTATGTATGAATGAGTTACTGAAAAGTTACGAAATTCCTATAGGTTATAATAATAACTGACGTAATATATTTTTCTACTCCTATATTAGTAAGAACCTAATTACACACCGTCTACTTTATCAGTAAATCTCTAATTACAAACACTATACTGTAAGAAGCCAAACTGTGCGTAAGGCAGTTACGTTATTATATATATATATATATATATATATATATATATATATATATATATATATATATATATATATATATATATATATATATATATATATATATATATATATATATATATATATATATATATATATATATATATATATATATATATTACTAAGTTCCACAATCGCATTAGCCGCGAGCCCCCAAAATCTTGAAAACTTTCAATAGATTTTACGTAAAGCTGGCTATGAAACAAATAGCATCGCCTTGACAACGCAAATGTTTGTATTATTATTTGTATTGTTACTCAAAGTTTACATAATCTTCTGCTTTTATTTATAAAAACTAAACATAAAGTCGTAGAAAAGTATAGTAACAACTCAGTGGTAAGCCCATTCATTACACACTCTTTCGAATTACGGTACTCGCTCGGCTCGTACCGTAATTTTCGAAATCGTGTGTAATGGGCTTCTTACCACTCTCGGTATGTAATATACTAATATTTAGTCCGACTAGACTATATTTGTTGGTTCATTAATAAATCGTCACCCTGTAGGACAAGACAGCTAAAAACCCTGTACACGATAAAAAAGTACTTGGTATAAAATATATATTTTTTTTATAAAAAATGCCTAATTTTACCAGTCTAGGGTAACAGACAGTATTTTGTAATAAATAAAATAATAATTTTAAGAATTTTGGCTTTATTTTATGGTATCACCCTGTATAGCACAAGGTTGGTGCAATGAAAGAAAATGCTTATTTGGACTTCCAAAATAAAATACTAAAATTTCAAAAAATCTGTCGGTGACTCAAATCCATAACAAGTGTGCCATGTCCTTTAAAATACTTTTGATATACGTTCTTCTTTGAGTTAATTCCAAAAATAAATCGAAAGTAATGGCAGACTTAAGTTTATTTTCGTTCCTTTAGTACAAATTTGCCTGTCGATTGAATTTGAACAAATTTTTCGTGGTATTATCATTAGTTTGTTGTTAACGGCAACACAGCCTGTTCTCCAGGCAGCCACATTCCACCCTTTTGTGTTGAGATTTCCTTGAAAATTTACAACCGATTTACGCAAAGAAATAAATTATTGAAATTCGACACGTGTACGCCATCTAGTTGAAATATTTAAACTAATTGCATTTGACATAAAAGAACCGAAAATGGCGGCGGTAATAGAGCCTTAAAGTACTTTTACCCCGGGTTGCACAAAAGTTAATCAAGGTTTAGAATGTTTAACAGAACCTTATGCCAGTGTATTCAATGGTTTTAGTAGGCAACCTGTCAAAATCTGACATTCCGTTAACCATTCAAAGTTTCTAATCACGCTTTCTGCAACCGGGTATTTGTGGTTTGGACCAGAGAAGACAAATATACATTTGTTTCGTTTTTTAATTGTGTGTAACAATCGGTTTGGGACAAAAAGTTAAATGGCTACGATTCTTTGAGCAAATGCGTTTCTTGTTGTTCTTGTTGCGTTGTTGTTGTTACATATAAGGTATGTTTGTAATTCATAAATATTTTACACTTTTTCACCACCCTAAGCCTAAAATACACCTTCCAAAAGAGCACTTATTTAAAAAGTGTAAAATAGTGTACAATAGAGGAAAAATTTAAAAAATACTGCAATTAAAAATATTTTTTTTTTAATAAAATAAATAATGTGTTTCATAGTACATAACATCTGTAAGACAGGTGATTTATTCTCGTTTTAATGTTATGGTTTTAAATTTGTTTCTATAACCATAAACAATAATTAAATGTGACGACTATTATTTACTCTAATAAAAAATATCTATATATTTTTCTAATGCTTATTGTGATTTATTGTTTCTAAATAAATTTGTGTGTAAATATTTTATGTCTATATACTCTTTTTTTAAGTATCCCATCTCAAATTGTTTTAATAAAATACTTTAGGGCATTTAGAATAATAAAATTATACGGGTTTCGGTGAACTTTAGCTCCATTTTTAAACAGCAATATTTTGATATAATTTTTTTTTCACTTATTTGTTATACCATTATAAAACACATAGGGTCTGAAAAAAATAATTTTCACTCATATTAACACAAAATAAAATAATTTCTTTATTTCCCATATAAAATATACTAAAGTAATATGGCTGACCAACATGAAAAAAGTGAGAAAAAATAACTACAAAAAGAGATGATACGATGTCATTTTGTTTAGGATTTCCTCCTTAGAAAAGCAATGTTGCCAGAAGTTTTCTAATACTTTGTTATTATTGAAGGTTGTTTTTTTCCATTTACCAGAAATGAAGTTTTTTTTATAGAAACAACAAATCAGAACTCAAGGGTGCTAAACTTAACAAGGAGTGCTCGATTTTTACTATTTGTCCGCAGATATAGGTTATGTTTGGACGTCCCCCATTTGCCCATTTTGCCCAGAAGGTAGATTTATTTTATTAACTTTCGTTAAATATTCAACTTTTAAAAACTATTTTGGATATGCACTTACTATTAGAACTGTAATCTTTAACATTTTAAAAAATTAAGACTTTATACTACTTGGAAACCAAACAAACAGGCAAACGGATTACGTCACAAATACCGAATTGACATTTAAATTGCCGTATATGGGCTTAAATGGGATCGAGCACTCCTTGTTAAGTTTAATACCCTTGATCAGAACTAACCAACAACAACTTTCAAACTATTACCTAGTTCTGGTTAGTTTTTGGTTAGTTGTCGTTAGGTTTTCCTCATTAAATTGTAAAATTTCTTTATCATAAATGTGCCGTCGAACAATTTTTTTTTGATCCGACAACGTCGCAAATTCTGGCCTTTTACTTTAACCTAAAAACATAGTGTTTTTCGACTTTTAATTTCATTTTTTCTCTGCAAAAATGCATTTTTTTCGGATTTTTCTTTTGAAATCTACTAAACAATATGTGTTCTTTTATCTGTAATACTTATTTTTCAATCGAATGAAGCTAAACGACACCGGACCAATTATACGTATAATGTAATTTTTTCCTCTTTAAGTAAATTTAATTTATCAAAAATATAAATTTGTATTATTCATATCTTGAATGTAAAGAAAATATTATTAAAAGTAAGTATCAAAATTTCGCTTACAATTTATTTTTCATTAAAAAACTTTTTCTAAATTCACGAAATGCTACATAACCATAGATGCATTTTTGTCAGCAGCGAGTTTGACCTTGGCCGACAAATTCGGCAATTGAGCAGTCCTTAGTATATAGTTGTTGGTAGAGTCCGACAAAATTTGACTTCAGATTCATGATCAGCGCCCCAAAAACCCATGTATACAAAAAATTTTAATAAAATCGTCCGTGGGCCCGGTAAGTAAAAAATTACCGAAAAAAATTAGGTGCAATTTTTAGGCAAGCTGCAGGACAAATGCCTTTAATTTGTCATTTATCAGTGTCCACTTTGGTAAATTGGATACTTTCTGCATCTTTCGAATGCAAGAATTCGATTTTACTAACCACAACAAACAGAGTTGCAATGTCCTCATGAACTGTGGTAGACTGGAGCAACTTTTGTAGGAGGTAAGTAAATTAAAATAAAAAAATATGCCTTTTTGTCTATGTTATAATTTTAATGTCCAAACCACAGATTTTCGGAGGGGCAAAATTAGCTTAAAAATATTTTCTATTTATATCAGTGTATGGATTTTAGGAAGCTAAGAGGACCAGAAAAGATCGTCGAAATTAACGAAGCTAAAATAGGGAAAAGAAAATTTGAGAGGAGTCGCATTGTAGAGGGAAAATGGGTATTTGGGGACATCCGAGGGTACCCAAGAGGTAGTTTTAATTCCGTATCCAACCGAAATGCTGACACCCTCATCAATACAATCCTAATTTGGATTGAGCCGGGGGCAACTATATCAGATTGTTGGAAAGCGTATAAAAACATCAACCAACATGGATTTTCCCATTTAACAGTAAATCATTCGTTAAATTTTACCCCGATTCGTGATTAGCGCCCCAAAAAACCACTGTATACAAAATTTCAATAAAATCGGCGTGGGCGCGGTAAGTAAAAATTAGCTTTGTTATTTATTCATTTGACGTTTGTCAGTGAGTTTTAAAAGTTATAAATTGAAATTTGAACCCAGAATTAAGATAAATAAAAAGTTAAAGAAGCAGCTGAGAAGCCGAAAAATTGTGGCGTTACTGGAAAAATCAAAAGCTTCGTATGAGACAAAATTCGAAAATAGTGTAATCAAAGAAAGAATAAGATCGAAAATTATTATTTTGAAAAAAGTCTTCTAGCTTACTTTTTGTATTTATCAAAGGAAAGAAAGCCTTCATGGCCATGGTTAAATACTCAAGGCCACCATTAAAGCCAACCATGATGTAAATATTAGCAATTTCTCAAGTTTATCTGGCATTTTTTCACAATGAATTCTTCACCGTATGGCTGAACATCAAGAAGGGCTTTGAATGTTTTTGATCGGCATGTCCAATATAATCCAAATATTTGACTGCGAATTTTTCTTCTGATCTCAAAAACATTTTCTTTACACCTTCAACTCCCCATACCTAGTTATACCTTGTGCAGACTTATTTATGTTCCTCTACTACACTTCACATTCTTCGTTATCCATTTTGTTTTTCCAAGCCAAACAAGCTTGGTAATAACTGCTTTTAAGGACAAATTCCCAATTTTACGGTATGTAACACCATACAAAGACTTGAAACTAGAGATGTGAGCCGGAATTTTTCTCCAGCTGAAGTATGCGAATTTTCGCTGCTGTGTTCGCCCGAATATTCGCATTTAAATTACTGCCGCCTCCATCTTACTGCTGGATTTCGTAAATGATCGTCTATTGTTCTTTTGTAAATTGCGCCTGTTGTATGCTCAATTGGTCATTTTGCAACTACAGTAATTCAAGCGCCATCTGCCTTGAGTGGGATGACTGGGCTGTCGGGGAATCTTATAATAATTATTTTATTTGTGTTTAAACACATTTTTGCAAGATAACCATAGTCGCTTTCCAGTTGCCATCTGTTCTGCGTTTGAAGCGCATAAGCTTAATGCCTTTAGCCTTCGTGCTCAATGCCACCTGGAACGTGACGAAACGAATTTACTTTAACCCAAACTTAAAAACGTTTCTTGGCTTCAACACGAAATGAAAGGTAGGTCCTTCAGGGGAAAGGGGAAAGCAGTTATTGCGCGTCGAACGCAAAGTCAAAAACTTGGCTGGAACGTCTGCTTGGAGAATATAGGTGCTTCGTTGCGTACACAAAACGGCTGACTGGAGCGGCTCATGTAACATATTTGATTGGACAACATAACTAACAGGCACACAGAAAACACGAAAGAAACGCACTCGAAATGATTACAATTCAATAAGGGAGACAGATCATTTCCCAGCAAAATGACGGCTGAACCTGAGAGGAAAATGACCGTATTTCCCAATTCATGAAATCGTGCGCTTTTGTTAATTATGCTGTGATACCGGTGAGTTTGTGGTTACCTAGCAAAAATTTTTTTTCTGAGCATGGAACCTAAAGATAGGGAGCACCATCTCGTGTACAAAAATGGCCTCAAATTGCAGTAAATTAAGATAGCGCTGGTGTTCTAGAGGACCGTTTTTAAACTTCATTTTATTAAATGCTTTTTAAAAAAAGTAAATAGTTTTATTAAAAACTAATTTTATTTTGTCTGTTTTTAAAAATATTGTTATTGTTTTGTCTGTAGAGTCTGTTGGTCTGTTAGAAAAAATTAAAACAAAAAATACATGAATTACTTTTTGTTTCCGTTGGTTATTCCTCGAAAAAAAAATAGCGTAGGAGCTATAGAAAGCCTTTATGTTTGTATCCAATTTGGTAAAAAATAGTTCCAAAATTCGCGAACGATCTTAAATTTCCGGAAAAGTCTTTACTTTCAAACCTGTTCTTTTCATTACCATCACCGATATTTTTTAAATTTTTATTTTTTTTCTTTTTCTGTTCGTTGATTTTCTCGGTACGTTGAAACACGATTTTCCACGTGAAGCCCTTATAAATTCTTTCAAGACTATCATGCAGACTGAAAACAGGATCATATATCCATAAGAACAAATAAATTTAATCCTTCTCTTCCAATACGGTAGAGAAAAACTAACACCATTTCCCATTCACTTAATATGATATTATGTATAAACGGTCCGAACCCAAAAATTTTTTTTCCCCAACTAATAAAAAAAGGGGAAAATCTTTAACCCAAATTCCTGCTTCCAGTTTTTTAAATTTGAATTTGAATTGAGAAAAATAAGGTCAGAACACCGTAAAAACTTAATTAAAACCGGTATGCAGGATGGATTGGGAAAACAATATGTATCAGCAGTATCGAGTTTTTTTAAACTAGAACTTTGTTGGCTTTTAAAATTTACCTGACGTAAAATTTGGTTGGAGATTCCCCCCAAAAAAAGGGACCTGTCTCTATTTTAAATTTATGGAGTTTTAATTTTTAACTAAAGAGGGAATTTTTAAGGGAATCCACTCTTTTTAATACATTTTGTAGAAGGTTTTATATGTCAGAAACAAAAAAATAACCAAAATTTTAACTCGCATGGGACTAAAGATAAGGAGGACCATCCATGGCTCTTTCCAAAAAGTGGTCTCAGAATGGCATTAGATAAAGATGCGCTGGGTAGCGGTGGGTAGGGTGAACTTGACCGCAATATAAAAGTGAAGTTTAATTTGAGGACCACCTTTTGAAAAGAGAATTTCCTTATCTTTATTGTTTTATAAGATAAGTCTCCAGTTTAAATTGGTAAAGTTGGTCAACTACTGTCATTTTCAACCAACCTTTGCCTAAAAAGGCCACCATTTACTGCTTACATGAAACTTTTTTTAATTTGTCCCCATAAAAGTTATTTCTCCCCCTACGCTTCAAAATTGATACTGAAAACTCCCTGATATTTCTTTTGGGTTGTTGCTTTTTGGGAATTGCCAGCTCGGTATACAATTGGCTTAAAAGTCGGGCGGACCCTTCAACAAGGAACATTTAAAAGGCTTCTAACCCTTTTGTAACTTCTAATTATTTAATCAATTCGCCTTGGACACCAACGTCGCATTTAGTAAATGTTGTCAAAAGTGATACACAACTGCCAAATGAAAACCTTAATAGTTCCACCAAAAATATCTATTTTTGTTCTTACCATTGGATTTTTTCTTCGTTAAAAGAATCACAAGATTTGCTAAGATAAGTATACTTTCCAATGTTTTAAACCAAGTTTCAGTAATAAAATAACCATTTGAAAAAACTAAAACTGAGGATTTCAAAATTTTTTGCAATATTTAACCATTTCACCAAAATTTGTTTTCCTGTTGGGGTTTTTAAATGGTCACCTCCACTAAAGTTTATTTTTTCCATCCCTTTAAAAAGTATTTTTTTGTTAAAGTATTGTTTAATAAAATTTTTTTATTATTTTCCAAATTAATAAATTGGTTTCGCTAGACATAGTTTTCTTTTTAATTTTATATAGGATCCCAATATTTTTTTGTGTTTGTAAGACTTTTTTAACATGAAGAGTTTTTTAAGCAACCCTTTGCTTTGGAGACAAAATGGCCAAGAGTTAAAGTATTATGTTAATCAAAGAAGGAAAATTATAAAAAATATTTTTTATATAGAAAAAATAAAAAACATATTTATGCTCCATTTATTTAAGAAAGGGAAATTTATTGTGAACCGACGTATTTTTAAAGATTCCATTGAAAACATGAAAGTAATGTTTAAAATGTTAATAAAAACGTTAAATTTAAAAATAAATAGGCCTTTAGATACCTAGAGAAGGGTAATAAGTATATGTTATAAACCCAAAAAAGGGAATTAGCCAGATCCAACCCCTAGCCTCATATGGGGCACTAAACACAATTTAAACCAATGAGCTGTTAGATGAACAGAAAGAACATTTGGTTAAGCGTGGTTTTTCATAAACGTACATTCTAAGGTTTTGTTTAAAGGATGAATGAACCTTTTGTTTAAAAAACAAAAAACCACCAAAAAATTGGAAAATTTAATACAGATATTTTTTGTCAAAGCTTGGTTGAAGCATTTTCTTTTATTTACTTGAAGAAAGGATTAAATTTGATTTTAATTTATTTTAAAATTACAGCCAATTAACCTAAATTGTATTTTAAACTGGAATAATATTTATTATTTATATATATTGTTTTATTTATTACTTAAAGTATTACACGGAAAAGTAATGATGTCAAAATAACTTATTTTGTTTTTGGAGAGCTTTGAATAAAGGGTTTAAAGACAAAACAGTGCATTTTTCGTGAGGCCACCTTCGGCCTTCGGTTTGCACAGCAGGGATGTTACAAAATTTAACAATTGCATATTATAATTTTCCGGATATGCACAGTATGCACCTCATTTTTGAAATAGGACACTTTGTGGTTTCCACTCAACTTAAATTAACTTTCATTTTTTCAACACCTCACACAAATAAAAACAAGGAAAATTTTACAAAAAGGATAACCATTGATTCCTAGTCCCAAAGTTGGAAAAAACGCCTAAAATTCTTAAACGTTTAATTTGAAAATTTTAAAATTGTTTTTTTCAATTTTTTTTGGAATAAGTTTTCTCTATAGTGGAAATTTTTGGTATGGGACTTTTGATTTCCCTTTTTAAAATAGTTGTATTTTAAACCAGAAAAGATCCGCCCCAAAAAATTTGCATTTGTTTATAAGGACTAATTTAAAGGTAATTTTCAAATGCGAAATTGTTTTAAGGATTGGAACCCTGATGGAAGATGCACAATTCTCAATAAACCGTTTTAATGCTTCATGAAAATTTAAAAAATCCGTGAAATTCCGCCCGACAAATTTTCAAAGCGTTTTAAATCTGAATGTTTTCTGGTTATTTTGTACCATTGAAAATTTAGTTTTTGGAAAACTTTTTTCTACTCCCATATTATAAGAACCAATTAAACCCTACTTTTTAAATCCAATTCACCACATCTGTAAGAAGCCAAACTGGGTAAGGGCATTAGTAATATATATATATAAAATATATATAAAATATATATATAAAATATTAAAATATATATATAATATAATATTCTAAAGAAACCCCATTAGAAAACCCCAAAATTTAAAAAAATTTAAAGTTTTACTGCTTTTTATAACAAATAGCACGTTGAAACGCAAATTTTGTATTTTTTTTGTATTGTTATTAAAGTTTACAAATTTCTGTTTTATTTATAAAAACTAAACATAAAGTCGTAAAAAAAGATAAAACTGAGGGTTTTGCTTAATTTTTCCCATTTATTCGCCACGCCGCCCCGATTTGAAACTTTAAGGGCCCCCCCCCTCGGTTGAAAATAATATTAAATTAAAAGGAAAAGGCCAAGTGTGTAAAAGACGGAATCATTTCACAGTAAAACCCCCCGCTTTCCTTCTATGCCAATAAAAACCCAACCATGTTGGCCGCACCTCGATTTTTTTTAATAAAATGCTTATCTTTTTTGTCACCCTTTGATTAAACGTTTCGGGAAGTTAAACAGACTCAAAAAAAAATTTTTTTTTTACCACCCCAAACAAAAAAAGGATCTTTTCAAAAAAAAAGTAAAAAAGGTCTAAACAATCAAAATTTTGGGGAGGCGGTGTTCCCCGGGTTTTAAAGCCCTGGTTTTCAAGATGCTTTTTCTGGCTGCCAAAACCCAAAATTTTCCCAAAAAAGAAAGGAATTAAAATTTCGAAATTTTAAAATTTTTTGGAATTGAATTAATTTCTAAAAATTCAATTACTTTATAAGCCAAAAAAAGAATTGAATCCGGTTCGGGAAAAAAACCAAACTTAATTACCAATTAATTGAAAAAAAACAATTAAATTTTCTGGTAATTAATTAAAGTAACCAATTCTGGAAGAATTGAAACTATTTTCAATTTTTTAATTGAATTACGACACCTCATGGAGCAGAGGATAAAGTTTATTATTTTTCTTTTTTTACCCCACTAGGGGCCACCGCCTTGGATTGTTGAAGATTTTTGTAAAAAAACCAAGGCTATGTTTTCCTTCCGGCCAGGTTTAATTTTTTAAATAAAATATTTGCCAGATTTTCCCCTTAATTTTCAAAAAAAAAAACAAAATTTTTTTTTTTTACCTTGGTGTGTGGGGAAAGTTTATGGTCCTTTTTTTCCTTAGATAAAAAAATGAAAAAAAAAAATTAAAATTAAATTTTTAAAAAAATTTTTCAAAATTTAATTTTTTTTATTAGATTAAAAAAATCATAAGCGAAAACAACTCCTTTTTTTAATAGGGCAATTAAAAAAAAATTCAAAAACAAAAAATTTGGGTTGGAAAGGGGTTTAATTTTTAGATTGGGGGCCTTAAGGTACGTTCACTGTAATGGTTAAGGCAATGTTTTTGTAGAGATGAGAAAAAATCGCGAATTGCGATTTTAAACTCGAACGCAACCTGCGATCCTTTTTAGAAACTGTGATTAATAAGCGATCAGGCGGAACTTTTAGAAACCAAACCCCGTTTAAAAAAACATAAGTATTTTTTAAAATGCTGGGGGGGCCGGGTTCTTTGGCCTGACGGGACCAAAACCCCGGGTTTTTGGTGGAAAATTTTAAAAATCTTAAGTTCGGTTTAAAAAAAAACAACAAGAATTTATCGCCACGGTCTTTACCAATTTTAAAAATAAAAACAACATTGTTAGGTTTTTTCCATTTTTAATTTTTTTGGAAAATTTTTATATAGTCATATTCTATCCTGGGTTGCAAATATATGGAGAAGAGAAATTATGCGTTTATTTTTTTTTTTAATTAAAGTTTTGGGACCTTGGAGTAAATAGGGTCGGGGGGGAAAAACGTATGATTAATAATTATTCACTAAAACAAAAACACACACACACCATTGACAAAATACGCAGAAAATCTAAAAACAATTTTTTAAATTTAAAAAAAAAAAGGTTAGAACCAATATTAATTGATTATAAATTCTTTCTACTGTCAAATTTAAAATAAGTATCAACAGTGGGGGTTTAATAATTTTGGGCACGTTGTTTAAATTTTTTATATTTCTTTTTGTCTGAACTTTAATTGGGGAAAAAAACCAAACAACCAAAACAACCATCCGACTAAGGGTTTTAATTTTTAAAAGGTGGTTGGTTAATTCTTTGGGGTTAAAAGGAGGGCCTTTTAAAACGCCCCGCTTTTTTTACGTCTGAAAATAATTGGGGAAAAAAAAAAGCTACTTTGCAACCAGAACAACCAACCGACAAATTGGGGTTTTTTTTTTTTTAAAGCAACCCAAAACAACCATGCCATGGGCGTTTGTTTTGTCTAAAAAGGGCGATCATGGTTAATTCGGGGTTTTAAAGCAGGGCTTTTTTTAATACGTCCCCCTTTTTTACGTCTAAAATATAATTGGGGAAAAAAAAAAGGAAAATAAAAATGTTTGCTAACCAGAAAACCATGACCATGAATTTTAAATTTGTCAAATTTTGGGACTTTAAAAAAAAACCCCCTGCTTAAAAGTTTGGGAAAATTTTTTTTCAGATAGTCTCCCTGTTAAAGGGCTTTTTATTTTCCCCCAAATTTTAAATTTAAGGGGAAAATTTGGGGAGATTAAAAAGACCTCCATTTAAACCACTAGTTTCTTGTCAAAAGGGGAGTTCATTATATGGAGAAAATCAATTTTTTAAATTAAAATCAAAAAAAAAAATATTAAAACATATAATTTCTTTCTCCGTATTTTTCAATCCCGAGGACCCTAGAATATGACTAAAAAATTTTCCAAATAATCCCAAAAAAGAAAAACGTATATGCAAGTTTTACCAAAATCGCAATCGGGTTAAGCGAGGATTAAAGACTGAAAAAATTTCGATTTGACAAAAATAAAATTTGCTCATCTCTAGTTTTTGGTTTGGTTTCATTTCGGCAAAATTGGCGGCCCATGGGGTCCCCTAATAAGTATTTTAGGGACCAAATGAAAAAAAACCCCCAAACCGAATTGTTTAATGTATAGTAATTGGTTGAAACGGTATAATTTTTTAGGACTATGGGATTGGTGTGCGTTAATAAAGGTTATGTTTTTGTTGGTAAACAAATTATGTTAACGGTGTTGTAAGAAAACCCAAACGGAATTCCTTTATTTTTTATTATACATTCAAAAGTTAAATTTTTTTTGAAACACTGAGCAAAAAATGGGGATGTTCGGTTTTTTAAAAGTAAATTTGAAAAAACATAGTACATAAAAAATATAAACAGGGCTTGTTGAAGTTTGTTAATCCAAAAAAAACACTTTAGGGTCTAAAAAATTAATTTTTAAATTAACATTATCACAAATTAAAATAATTTTTTTTATTTTCCATTATAAAATATACTGAAGTTATGGCGGGCCCCTTAATATTTTTGAGTTCCTGCTTGAACAAGAATGTTGCCAGATGTTTCCTAATAATTTGTTTATAAAAGGTTGATTTTTTTCGTTTAAAAAAGAAATAAATTTTTTTTTTATGGGGAAAAATTTAACCGCCAAAAAAACAAAACTTCAAACATAACCTGTTCGGTTTTAGGTTTTCCTCGTTAAATTGTAAATTTTCATCATAAATAGATTTAATGAAAATAATCCAATGATAATGGAAAGCTTTTATTATAAATTAATCAATTTCCTTTGACAACATTTAAACATCATGTAGCGGCGTGTATTTATTACACGTAAATGGTAAATTTTTGAAAAAAATGCCAAAAAAGACCAGTTTTAAACAATTGGATTTTCTTGGTAAAAACTCTTTATCCGCAATCTTTTTTACCAAAAATGTTATTCAAAGTATATTTTACATTGCAACTTAAAAATCGTCCAAATTGTGGAGGGCAACAGACTTTTTTTTAACAAAAAGACTTTTTAAAAAAAACAATCTACTTAGTGCCAATAATAAAAAACTGTCAAAATTTGGAAGTCCTCAAAAAACCCTTTGATATATTTTTTTAAAAATTTTGTTTTTCCTTTTTAAAAAGGGGAAAGAAATATTTAATTGAAACAAACAAGTAGGTATAAATTTAAATAAATTTTTTTAACCTGTAACTTTTTTAAATATTAATTTTCTCTTTTACACTAATCTTTTTTAGATAAATTAAATTACGTAAAAAAAGTTTTATAATAATTTTTGTATTCTTCATATTTTTAAAGATATCGTAACTTTAATTTCTGAAAGAGAAATTTATTTTAATTTCGGAATTGTAATTTTGCTTATAAGATATTTTTTTTAGTGAATATAATGAAAAACAAAAAAATTAAAAATTTAAATATTTCTTTAATTTAAAAAAACTCTAAGAAAATATATTTTATATTAGATGTTGAAGAAAATATGATAAAATTTAAATAAATAAAATTTTATGAAGAGTTATTTATTAGTATTTTTAAAAATTTTATTAAAAGGTAAAAATTTTCTGCTTTATAAAAAATAGAAATTTAATTTATTTAAAATTTTGTATCAGAGATTTTATCTTCTTCAAGTGGTGGGTGGTTATCGCAGTCACTTTCACCGCAAATATGGAGCCGGGGGGCAATGGGCCACTTCCTGTTTGAAAGCAAAATTTGATTTTAAACGTTTTTAGGTGCTACTGGTTGCGGCCCTTTTTACTGGTTTTAAATAGTTTCTTTTGAACCCCATTCTATAGGAGGGATTGGGGAATTAATTTTCCATTTTAAACTTAAAGTAGAAGTTCTTTTAATATGTTGTTTTGCTGCATCCTCTATCGGTATTGAATAAAGACATTTTTTCTTTTGAAGCAGTTAGAAAGGTTTGTATCGGAGTATTTTAGGTTTTTGCAGTTTTAAACCACATTATGAGTAAAATTTAAACCCCCAAATTAAAAGATTTATCACTTTGATTTTCAATCATAAAAGTTTTAGCTTGAAGTTTTTAATTATTATTAAAACTAAAATAAAATTATTTCTACCTTTATTATAAAAGGCGGGGAAAAATCCATCCATTTAAGAAGGAATAAAAAAAAAGTTTTCCCTTTTTTTAAAATTTTATTTACTTAAATAAGCTGAAAAACTTGTTTTAAAAGATATTTTTTGTGTGATTAAAATTTTTTTTATCATCAGGTGCTAAGAGTCACTTAAAAGGTTTAAAAGGAAACTTACTCTTATTTCCTTCTAAAAGGAAGGGTTGGCAAAAAGACGATTATTTAAACCACAAAAACCCCAATACAATTAAAAATGAAAACCATATTTGCTCCCAGAAGAAAGTATGGGTCCATTGGCCGTGGATTGGGCCTATTCCACCGGTTTGTAAATTTTTTTGCGGTAAATTTAATTCATAACCACCCACCAAAAAAATTAAAAAAATTTTCAATTTTTAGATTTTTGCAAAAGGAATTTTTTAACATTTTTATTAAAATATTTTAAAATGCAATTTAAATAACTTTTATAAAACATTTATTTAATTTTATCAAATTTTTAAAACAAAAAATAGGGTTTTCAGGGTTTAAACCCTAAAGATATACAAATTTTTAATTTTTAGTATATTCATTTTATGTCCATTAACAGGGTGTCCGGATTTTAAAATAATTTAGTGATTCTCTTTAAATTTGAAGAAAGGCAAGAAATGGTTCCGCATACAAAATGGCAAAGGCCCGAGAGAAAAATTCACCGGGAAGATTTATTTAAAAAAACCTTTGAACCTTTTATTTTTGGATATTTCAAAGTAGGTACTTTCGTTTTTTATTAAATTATAATTTTAATCAGGAGGGACGGACAGGGGAGCCTTGATTTTTGGGTCCATTTTTATTAAACGTCTTTTTAGCTTTTGGGAAATTTTATTCCTTAAGAATAAAAAAGGTTTTTCCTGTGAAACCTTTAGGAACTGCTTTGGAAAATTTTTAAAGGGAAAAAGGCGTTGGTCGCCCAATAAAAAAATTTCCCTTACATCAAAGTAGGCTAAATTGGGCTAAGTTGAAAATGAAGAAAAGGTCTAAACTCAGTTAGGTAAACGAATTTAAATAAGGTTTAAATAAAGTAATTCATTATTACTGGTTAAAACATGTAATTAAAAAATAAGGGTTTACCCTTTTAAAAAATCCGGAATACTTTTTATTTAGGCATGATGACTATTTTGAGGGTGTTTTCCCAAAAATGGGCTAGCCTGACAGGTTTTCGATAAAATACCTTTTAAATGTTATTTTTACCGGAACCAAAATTTCTAAAGAAAACTAAAAAATAACTATTAAAAAAGAAAAAAATTAAATGAGGCCTTCCCTGTTGATACCCCCTAACGATATGTATAGTTTATAAAAACCGAAAAAGTACCATATTAAAGATTTATAGCCAAACAGATATATTTGAAACGGTTTCAAAGATATAACATAAACCTATATTCCGTGAATCTTTTGAATTTATAAACCTGATGACGCATTTGGACCTATGTTAAAAACTTTTTTTTTAATTTATAAAGTGTAGAATCAGCCCAAAATTATTCAAATGGTATTCTGGACACCCTGTAAAAAAAAAAATTCTTAAAGCAATTATTAAGTCCGAAAATTAAAATTTCGCCTCAGAAATTGAAGCTTACGAATATCTTCGAAGTTAAAAATAGAGAAATTTTAAAACATTATTGGAAAAAAATTTAATTATAACAAAAAGATGTTGTAAAATGACGAAAATTACATTTAAAAAGTTAAAGGTTTTAAAAAAAAATGTTGAAATATTAATATTGTTTGCAAAAAAATTTGGTTTGCTCCCTCCAAAATTTGATTTTAAAAAATTTGGGAAAAAAAATTATTAAAAATAAAATTTATCAAAATTGGAGCGTTCTGAGGAACTTCCCCAACCAAAATGATTCAAAAGCTTCCAACTTAAGTCGGCACAAAAAAAGAAATTAAATTATGTCGAACACGTAAACGTTAACCTTTTTTGTGGTTGCAATAAGGGTACTTTTTTGGGGGGGGTTTGCGCTAACTTAGAATTTATGATGGTGATAATGTATAATTAAATCCGACGCTATTTAAATAGCGTCTTTGAGGGTTTGGGTTTTGGGTTTTTTGTTAAACCCAAAGGGGGGGTGAGGGGTATGTTTGCGAATTCTTAAACCCAAAATTTACCATCGATGGTATATGTAGCGGGAAAAAAACCAATAACCTTTTAATGCTAAGGCTTCCCTTCCGGTACTTAAAAATAAAAAGTTAACTTGATACCCAGTTTTTTTTTAAAATCAAACCCATTTTTGCATCTTTTTTAAAATTTAACATTATGATGTCTTGGCGGAAGAAAACAAAAACCCATTTATAGTTGCCACCGAGTAAAATGAAATTTACACTTTTCGGAATGATTTTTTTATTTGTGATGTTTTTGTGCTGAAAAAGTAATTAACCTTTGGTAATTTTAAAACTTTGATGCAAAAATAACAAAAGTTTGTAATATTTCTAGACAAAATAAATTTTTTTCATATCGATTGATTTTAACGCACTTGCAAAATATGGACTTAAGTTTATTTTTTATTATATAAACCCTTTATATACTACTTGTTTGGTTTTGTCAGGGTTTCACCAGCTTTTAGTTTTTTTCAGGGATTTTAATAATAATAAATTAGGAAAATAATACATTTACCTTTAAATTAAAAATTTAAAAAATGGAATCTTTAAAAGCAAAATATAATATAAAAAAATATATATAATATATATATATATATATATATATATATATATATATATATATATATATAATATATAATATATATTCCAAAAGCTTGGGAAAATTTATTTTAGGGTTTTTTTTTGAGGGGACACAAAAAACATTCCGTGGTATATATTTGAAAAATCACAAAACATTTCATTTTTTTAAAATTTTCTTACATTTTGACAACCAAGATATTTTCACCAAAAGTGGGGTGTATTTAAAGTCTTTATAATCACTAAACATTTTTGTTGGATTATTTGTTTTTGCCAGAAAAAAAAAGATTGTCAGTTTCCTTGAACATCAATTCATTTTGGTTTTGAATCTTAAAATTTTTTGAAAATGAAATCCCAATATTTTCGTTAAAACCCGGGACCCAAAAAACCTACCACTTAAAATGATAGAAAAGTTAATAAAGGCGAAAATTTTTAGAAAATTCTACTTTTCCGGGCGCCACGCCTTTTATAGGTTTGACTATGTACCAAAAAACATTAAAATCAATTGGCACATTTTTAATATATATATATATATATATATATATATATATATATATATTATTTATATATATATATATATATATATATATATATATATATATATATATATATATATATATATATATATATATATATATATATATATATATAAAATTTTATTTACTTTTTTTAAAAAATAAATTGGGGAAAAAAAAAAAAAAAAATTTTTTAAGGTCAAAAAGGGTTTTTTTTTAAATTTTAAAAAAGGGAAACAAAATTCATTGTGTTGCCAACTTAGCTAAAAATTTTTTTAGACATAAAAGGCTTGGAAAACGGGTCCCGGGGTAAAAACTTGGTTTTAAAAAAAACCCCTTTTTTGGTCTTTAGCCGTCAGCCCTACGTCAACGGGGGCATTTGGGAAAAAGGGGAAAAAAGTTAAAAGAGAAAACCTTTTTAAAGGGGGGGTGCTACATCCCCAAACCCGACCCCCATGGGGAAAATTTTAGCGGGGTTAAATCAGCCCAAAACGCCCAAAGGGAAAGAGACCACTGTTTTGAAAAGACAGCCTGAACCTAAAGCTGAGACAAAAAAATGATTAAATGCTCTTTTGGGGCTGAAATTTTTGAAAGAAGCTGAAGTCGGGAAAATGAAAGCTGCCACAATCAATTTTAGAAGCATTTAAAATGGGTTCATAGACGAATGCTAAGAATCCCAAAGGGGGGTTTTTAAAAGGTTTTGGGGATCTTGGGAAAACAAAAAAAGTTCTGAACTTTAGAAACAAAATGCCAAAAAAAGGAAAAATTTGGGCCTTTTTTGGGGAAAATTGGGTCCGGGTACCACAGCTTATAATGAAGGGGAAAAAAAAAAGGGCCCTGCAGGGGGGTGGGGAAAAAAAAATCTTTTTTGTTAAAGAAAACCCGGGGAAGGGGCAGGCATAATATTTCCCGAAAAAAGGGGGGGTTTTAAACAGGGCAACCCCATCGTGATTAAAAGTCGGGGGGACCCGGCCGAGCACAAAAGAAAAAAGAGAAACTTTTTAATTTTCAGTTTGTTTAACCACAAATTTGGGGCTACAAAAAACTAGTCATAGCTTTATTTTTGTGATAAAAACCCCGGTTCTAAAGGGGGTTTTGGTTTTAAAAAAATTTGGGAAAAATGATAATTTTCAATATCCGTGCACCCAAAGGTGTGGGGCCCTTTTTTGGGTCTGGGGATTTTATTTTGAGGCTTTTGTTAGGGAATTTTACGCTCAAAGGGGTTTAACCCAAAAAGGAAAAAAAGTCACATAGCAGGTTTTGGTCTGTGGGGGAAGGGGAGGGGGAAGTCTGGGACTCTGTGGGTGGCTAAAATTTTTTACTACGTTTTAATTTTAAAAAAAGGGCAAGGACCAATAATCAGTCAAAAATCTTTTCCCTTGGGGGGGTTGGTGTTGGGGGGTTTTTTAATGTGCGTTGAAAAATCAATTTGCAAAGTTTCAAAAAAAATTGCCGAACCCCAAGGATTGTGCCCCTTTATTTTTATGTTTTTTTAAAAAAAGAAATGAAATTTGGGGGAATGCACGGGGGGCCCCGGGGAAAAATCCAAAAAAAGGGTTTTTTGGCAACTTTTTTTTAAAATCAAAAACCCCCCTTGGCCAATTACCATTAAAAATTACAAGACTGGGTTTTTTTCCAAAAAGCGGGGGGTAATGGGGCCTTGGGTAAAAAAAGGCATGCACAATGTTTTAATTTTTTTTTTTTAGCTTTTAAAACCCCCATAAAAGTTAAAATAGGTTTTGTTAATTTTTTTTGGGAAAAAAGACACTTGCAAAATTTATTATTATAATGAAGTTAAAAAAATTTTAAAATAACTTTATCTGAGGGTTTTAATTTTCCCCCAAGGTCCCTCACCGAGCCTTCATTTTGGGGTAGGGCCCCCATCCCTTTTTGGCCAATTTTAATTAAATTTACTTTACTGATGTACAGACCTAAAAAGGCCCCCTTTTTTATGGTTGAGGGCCCCGTAATGGGGAAGTATGTGAAAATATTAAACCCCAAAAAATGAATTTCAAAACCCGACGAAAATGAGTCTGAATTTTCCCCCTCCAACGGGGCCCTTTTGGGCCCCAAACACCCACCTTGGGGCAAAAAGTTTTAGGGTTTAAAAATTTTGGGCTGATGGGGGTCATCGGCGAATACGGTGTGTTTTGGGGGAATGGGAAAGAATGGGGTTTTTTTTGTTTTCCTTTTTCATTGTTGGCGGAAAAAGGGTTTTTCCTTAACCCAAACCGGTTTAACCCCAAAAAAGTTTACCTTTATCAAGGGATTTTTAGAAACACAAAATTATTTTTTTTAAATCTTTTAAATCACCCTTTGTCTTTTATTATTTTTTTCAACAGTAGGGGGAAAATATTATAATTAGTAAAAAAATAAAAAACCCGTAAAAAAAATTTGTTTAATTTTATATAAAATATATATTTTAAAAAATTATTAAACCCTTTTAAAAATAAACCCTTAATTTTTTTTGATTTGGAGGTTTACCCAATGCAATAACAAATTTTAATTTTTTTGAAACCCCCTTTAAAAAAATTAATATTTAAAAAAGGAAAAGGGAATTTTTTTTAAAAGTAAGGATAAAATAAACCCATTTATGCTTTATATGTTATAGTTTTGGGCAAAAAAATTATATTAATTTCTATATAGATTTGTGTATCAGGCCCCCAAATTTGGCCCCTTAAAAAAGATTTGGAACGGGGAACCAAAACAGATGTTTTGGGTTAAATTGGGAAATTTTTGGAAAATTTACTGAAAAATTCCCTTTTTTCCCGGGTTTATTTATTTTTTTATTTTTGAGATAATTAATGTTTTTAAAAATTTTTTTTTTAAAACTGAAAACTACCAGCTTTGGAAAAAATTTACCCCATTATTTTGAAATTTTTTTTTAAGGGGGAATTTAATTTTTAAAAAAATTCAAAAAAAAAAAAGTTAAAAAAATTAAATTTTTTTTTGGGGGTTTTTTACCCAACTTAGAATTTAATACGCCAAAATTAGTTTTACTTTTTTTTAAAAAGCCTTCAAGAGCTTTTTATTATGTAAAAGTCTGGGGGTTTTAGTTTTTTTTAAAACTAAAAAAATTTTTTAATTTTTTTTTATTTGATAGTAGGCTGATTTGACCGTGGGCGCCCCTGTTTTAAAAAAAAATGATGCATCCGGGGCGGCATCAACCTAACCATAGACATTTAAAAATTCTTAGTGATTAATTTGTTCCCCATGAATTTTGGGGAGAGCAAAAAAAAATTATAAAAAAAATGATGTTTTTCAAAAAAAAAACTTAAAACAAAAAATGATTTTTAATTAAAAAACGAAAAAAAATTTAAATAGTAAAAAAGGGGAAAAAAAAACCCACAGAAATTTTCCCCCATTTTCCAATTTCGTTTTTTCCAAAACCCTTTGGGGGTTACCCGGCGTAACGTTTTGGTTTTTTTGGAACAAAAAAAACCCCCCCCGTGTTCTAGTTCCAGCCTAGTTTCGGGAAAAACCCCGAATCCTCATTTTTTTGCCCCCATAGGTTAAGGGGGGATGTCCGGTGATAAAACTGGCCCAACTTTTGGCCCATTTTGAGATTATGTTATCAAAAGGTTTTTTTTGGGACCTCCATCTTTTCCCCGGACTGTGGGGGGGGCATCCGTCTTGCTGGAACCAAAATTTTCTTTTTTGGTTTGGGGACGTTTTTAATGGCCGGTAAATCTGTTTTGGGGGTAAAATTTTCTCCATTCAGAGTTTTTTTTTAAAAAAAATGGTCCAATTTAAAAAGGGTTGTCTAAAACAAAAAAATTAATGTTTTTTTTTAATTTGAGCCAAATTAAATTTTATTTTTTAAAATTCCTTTTTATGTTTTTCCGACATTAAAGCCAAACCTTTTTTTTAAACCCCTTTTTTTCTAAATTAATGTGGATTTTATTTTTCCCCCAGGAAAGGGGCATTAAAAAAAACCCCGTAAACCGGGGTTTTCTTTCCCCAGAAACCCCGGGTTGGAAATTTTTGGGATCTGGACATTTTTTAATAAACCACGGGGGTTTTTAAAAGGGATACGTCTATTGAAATCATTTCCCCGGGGAAACCCCTTAAATGTGGGTTTTGGGGGAAAAAGGGTTTTTTAAAAAACCATTTAAGATGACTTAGGGGAATTTTTTCTGTTTTCCAATTTTCAACCCCATGTTTTTGGGGTCACCCTAACGTTTTTTCCCCAAAAAGGGGCCCCCTTTGCTTCATTATTTTTTTTAAGTTTTTAATTTGGTTTACAAAAGATCTATAAATAAAAAAATTTGTAACTAAAACCAAAAACCCGGGGTTTTTTTTTTGAAAGTTTTCAGCAAAGGGGCCGCTTTGGTTTTTTTTGGGGTTTTAAAATTTGATATCCAAAACCTTTTTCAATTGAAAATTAAACCCTTTTTGGGAAAAAATAAAAAAAAAACTTTTAATTTTTTTTTAAGGGTTTCTAAACGAGAAATAAGGGGGAAAAATTTTAAATTTTACATTTACATTATTTAAATTATAAGATGGGAAAATTTATTTTTTTTAAAAGGGGGCCCATTAGCAGTCTAGTCTAAGCCTACTCTCAAAAAAAAAACAGTTTTTTTAGCTTAACAATTTAAAAAAACCAGAGTATTTTAACAATGAAAATTTTAAGAATTTTTTTTAAAAAAATAAAAATCCAATATGGCGTCCGTAAGGAAACCAAATTTTGGGAAATTCCAAAAAAAAAAAAGTTTTAAAATATTTTTACTTTTAAATTAAATTTTCTTAAAAAATTTTTAAATAATAGAATCTTAAAAAACCGTAAAAAATTGGAAAAATTTGGGGTTTAAAAGGAAAAAATTAAAAAAAGGTTTTGTTTTTTTTTTTAAATTTCTTCCCCAAAAAACCTAAAAAAAAAATAAAAAATGAGAGAGATTTAATTTTGGAATTAAATTGTCTAAAACCCAATTTAACCAACACTGTAGCCCAATGGTTCCCGGGGTTCCAAACATTAAAAGGCCACTTAACACTGTATACATTCAAAAATTTTCCCAACCATTAGTTTTAAAAGATTATATTAAAATATTCAGGGGGAGTCATAAGAACGGGAAAAAAATTTTTTGAAAAAACCATAATTCTTTTTTTTTGGGGTTTTCAATTTTTGAGCTTTAAAACGGATAGTCGTGTTCTGTTGGGCATAGTGAAATTGAAAAATTTAGTTGTTTTTTTTAAAGATTCTGGGGCCTTTAATAGTATTTTTTTTAACTTACTTTTTTTTGTTTGTGCTATTGGTTTTTGGGAATTTTTTTTAATCAAAATATTTTGGTATTGGTACAAAAAAAATTCTTTTTAAACCCTAAAAGGGCCAAAATTTAAGGTTGTGGTTTTCTGTTTTCTTAAGGGGGAAAAATTTGTTGTTTTTTTCAAAGATTCCGCCTTTTTAAATATTTAAAGGGGAATTACTTTTTTGTTGGGGTTTAGTTAGTTTTTGGGAATTTTTTTAAAAAAAAAAATTTTGGTATTGGTAAAAAAAAAAAATTTTCAAATTGAAAAATTCTAATCCAGTTGACCTTTTTTGGGTTTTTTGTTTTCTTAACCAAGGGCTTTTTGAAAATGACTTTTTTAAATTTTGGATCGTCTCCCCAAAACTTGTTTTAAAAGGGCTTAAAAAAGCTTAAAAACCCATGGGGAAAACCCCGGGGGAAAATTTGTAAGCTTAATATGGGGCCCCAAGGAGATAGAAACAAAAAAAATTTTAAAAAAAGTTTTTCCCGAAAAAAACCCCGCCCCCGGGGAACTATTTTTTTATAAAAAGGCAAAAATTTTTTTTAAATTTTTAAAAAAAAAAATAAAAATTTAAAAAAGTAATTTCCTTTTTGCTTAAAAGCCCCTTTAAAAAATTTGGGGAATTTTTTAAAATTCCTTAAGGTCTGAAAAAAAAGGGAAAAAAAAAACCCCCCCGCTAGGGAACGCTTTTTCCCTCGACATTTTTTAAAAAGGTTTAATAGCGAATGGGTTTTCCAATAAAGTCTCGGGGGTTTTCCCTGCAGAAAAAAACCAAAGAAAAAAGAAAAAAAAGGTTTGGGGGGTTTGGGGCCGGGGAGAAAAAGAAAAATTTTAAGAACTGGGGTGGGCTTGGGCCATTTTTTTTTTTGGGAAACCGTGAAAATGTTCTTTTCTCAAAAATTAATAAAAACCCCCCGCCCTGGTAGGGATTTGATCCCATTTCTTTCTTTTAAATTTTAAAATTTAATTTTTAAATTATTTCGTAAACAAAAAATTGTTTCAATTTTTTTACAAAAGTGTGCATCTCATCACCCACTAGAGCAAAATTTAAATTTTTTTCCCCAGTGTCAATTTTAAAAGAAAAATTTATAAATTTTCAAGGTAATGTGTAATAAAAGGGACTTGAAAAGAACAGTACAGGCCTTTTTATAGAGTGGGGTCCCCCCAAAAATTTTGGGGGTTCATTGATAAATCCCGGGGTTTTTAAAAACGTAAAAAATTTCTAAATTTTTTATTTTTAAATTCCCCTTTAAAAAATGAAAATTTTAATCTTAAAGTACTTAACGTCGATGGGTTTTTTAGCCTTAAAAACCCGGGGAAGGGTGAAATTTTAGAAAAATTTTTAAAAAAATTTCTTGATAAATTTGGGGCGCCCTTTTTTTTTCCAATTTTTTTAAAAAACTTTGTATCTTCCTCTCAATTTTTTTAGTAAAACCCTTTTTTTAAAGGTAAAAGATAATATTGCCTTAATTAAAATTAGTTTTAAAATTTTTTTCCCCTTTTGGCAAAACCAATTATATACCAGTGCCAAGTAAAAGAGTAATTTAATTTTTTTTGTTTAGAATTAAAAAAAAATTAATTTAAAAAAACAAAATTTGTAAGGGGGAAAATTTTTACTTTTTGAACCTGTGTAATTCTAAACGTTAAATTGGTTTTGGGTATTTTTCCCGGGTAAAACAAGAAATTTGTAAAAGGTTAAGTGGGGTTTTTTAAAAAAAACGGGAAATTTTTAATTAAAAAGGGTCTCATTTTTCAATCGTCAATATACAGAGCATCCAAACCTTTTTAAATTTTCATTTATTTGGGGGAAAATCATTTTGGAAAATCGAGTTTGTTTTCAACTACTTAAAAAGGAAAAGGGAATAATAAAAGTTTTGGGAATGATTTTACTTTGGAATTATAGAGCAAAAAAAATAACTAAATAGGGGTTTTTAAATTCAAAGTAAGAGTGTAAACCCCTTTAAATTTTAAATTCCTTTTTAAAGACTGCAGCCAAGGGTTGAAACCCCCTTTGGGGAAAACCTTTTTTAAAATGCTTTTTTTTGTGCAATTTTTATATGTCTTTTTCCGGGGAGGGTCCCCCTTAAAAAGGTAATAATAATTAAATTTTTTCTGTCTTTGATGGTTTTTCCCCAATGGGAGCCAGAAGGCCATTTGGGGGTTCTTTTTACTTTTTAAAAAACCATTTGATCCGGGGGTTTAAAAAACCCCTGAGGTTTTTTTTTTCTTTTTTTAATTACAAAATTATATTTTTTGGGGAAAGTAATCCCCCTTCATTAATTAAAAAACCAGTCAATCCCCTTTTTTTCCCTTTTATGTATTTATTCTTTTCCTTTCAAGATCACGCATCCATTTTGGATAAAAAAAACCCCCAAAGGTCGAAAACACTTTAAACAATGGCAGAGCGAGCCCCTAATTTTTTGGGAAATTAACAAATGGTTTGTTTTAAGCGTAATTATTTTTGGGCGATCAAAATTTAAATGGTTCAATTTTAAAAAAATGGGGAAAAGAATATACAGGGTGTCGAAAAAAAATTTGGGGAAATTACAATTATCTTCAAACTGCCCTACAAAAATTTTGAAGAAAAAATTTCCACCAACATTATTTAAAAACGGGGTTTGGGAAAAAGTTTTCTTTTTAAAAAAAATAGGGGGGGAAAAATTTTTTTTTAACCTTTTTTTTTTTAAAAGAACAAACGATTTTTTTTAATTTTAATTTTTTGGGGTTTTGGCCCCTTTTTTCTCAAAATAAAGAATTATATCAATTTAAAGTTTTTTAAAATAAATATTTTTTTTGGAAAACCCATTTTACTTTGTAAAAATTTTAAAAAAGGCCCCCTTTAAAAACAAAAAATTTTTCAAAATGTAAGAGCAAAATTAGCGGGTGATAAATTTTTTGCAACGACCCGGGTACCCAATCGGTAAATAAACCCGGGGTTATAAAATTTTTAAAAAAAAGCCCAAAAAAAACCCCCCCAAAAGGAAGGAAAAAAGGTAAAAAATGGGGAAAAGGAAAAAAATTTTACTTTTTTTAAAAAGAAAACTTTTAAAAAATCGGTTGGGCCCCTTTGGGGAGAGACCATAAAAAGGGGGGCGCCCTTTTGCATTTTTTGGGGGGATGCGTCACTTTTTGGGGTGGGGTTTAAATTGGGGAATGGTCTTTTTTTGGGGCCCCGAACCTCTCCCTTTGGGGTTTTTTTTAAGGGGATTTAAAGGAAATTTTTAAAAATAGACTATTAATATTGATCATTTAACAATTTAAATTAGAAATTAAATAAAGAAATTTGTTTTATTAAATACGAGTTCTGAGAATTTGGAACAGGTTTTTATTTTTTTGGGTCGTCTACCCTAAATTTAAAGACAATTTGTGCCCCTTGACGTTTATTAAATGTGCGATTTCCCAAACCCCTTTTTCCCATTGATTCTCTTAACATTATCAAAAAGATTAAAAAATTATTTGTAATTGGAGTCAACCAAATTTTTTTGGTTTTTGGGGTTTTTTTTTTTAACTGCACATTTAAATTTACTTTTGCTTTTAAAAAATTTTAAAATTTTTTTAAGAAATTTTTTATCTTTCAAAAAGAAAACAAAAAAAAATTTTTTTTTTTATTTCCCCCGTATATTTTTAAAAAGAAAATACATTTACCCAATACCTTTTTTAATATTAGAAAAAATTTTTTAAAATTCCAGACATTTTAAACCCCCTTTTATTTAAGATTAATTTTAATGCTTGGATTTTTAAAACATTTTTAAAACTTTTTAAAAAAAAGGGGTTTTGAGGGCCTTTTTTTTTAAATGTTGTTGCTTTAAAATTTTTCTTTTTTGGGGTTTTAAAAATTGGGGTTAAATTTGAAAAAAATCTTTATCCTTTGAAACCGATTTTATCAAAGGATTAAAAAATTTTGTTTAGGAACAAAAATGAACCATGCCCACCGGAAAAAATAAAGAAATAAAAAAAAATACACTTTATAATGAAAAATATTTTATTTATGGTTTTTGTTTTTTTAAATTAAAAATAAGTCCCCCCCATATAAAAAAAACCCCTACACACGTTTGGTTAGACATTTTTCATGACAAGCCCAAAAAAAAAAACGTAAAACTTAAATAAAATTTTTTTTAAAATTTTTTAAAATTTTAAAAAAAAACTAACAATGTTATTTGAAGATTTTTTACATTGTTGTTATGTTAAATCACTAAATTTTACTGAAATGAGAGATAGTAAAGTGAGTTTTTTTTTTAAAAAAGGATATTGTATTTTTTATTTTCTTTCAAAAATGTGTATTTAAAATATTTTCACCTAAGGGGAAATATTTTTTTAAAAAAAAATTGTTAAAATAGCATGGGTAAAATTAGGGGAAACCGAATTAATAAAGTAAAAATACTTTTTTTTGTAATTTTAAAAAAAAAAAAATTGCAAAAAAAATATTTTAAAGCCACAGAAAATGGGGCAAACCAAAAAATTCATTCCGTATTTAAAAAAAACCAAAACAATGCAAAATTTTTTAAGTCTTTTGGTTTTAAAATTTCGCAACCCTATTAAAAAAGGGGTTGAAACTGGCCATGAAAAAATTTTAAAAATTTTTTTATGAAAATCGCCAATCGGATAAATGTGTGGAAATTTTTTCAATTTTAAAATCCAGATCACATTTCAATTTGTGTTTATAATGGTAAACCAGCATATTGTCCCAAAAAAACCCAAAAATTGTGGTAAAACAAATGGTATTGCATTTTCTATGACATTTTTGAAAACTATATCAAAAAAGGAAAAAATAAAAATAATGTTCTTAACGTCTACGACCAAACCAAAAAAAACTTTAAAAGGGTACTTTTTTAAAAAATAAAAAAAATCTGGCCGGGGTTTAATTTTCCAAAATTTTTGGTTGTGATGACCAAAGGGGGACCACCATTGCTTATCATTTAATTTTGGGAACTCATAAGGAAAAAATCAATATTTGGGGCAAGGTTTTTAAAACCCAAAAAAAAATAAAAGTTTATATTAAAATGGGGGCCCAAGGTTTTTTTCTTAAAAGGGTTAAGATTTTTATTTAATTTTTTATTTTTTAAATAAAATCCCCTGATAATTAAATGTTGGGGAAAATTGGTATCCGGGGATTTTTTTTATGACTTATTTAAACCCCAATCTTTTTTACGGCTCTTACTTTTTGTAGGGGGGGCCACCTACACGTTTTTTTACTATTTTGAACAACCCCCAAATTTTGGGAACCCCTATAAAAATTTTTTTGGGAAATTAAATAATTTTTTTGTTATTTTTTACGTTGGTAAACCTGTTAAAAAAATTTAAAATGAGCAAAAACCTTTTCGAGAATTTTTTTATTTTAAAAAAAATTCGACACATCTGATAATTTTTAGCAAATTTAAAAAAAAAAAAAAAAAAAGTAAAAAAACAATAAAACTTTAATTTTTAAAAAAATTATTTTTTTAATTTTGTTAGCAAAAAAGGTTTTATAATTTGTTTAAAAAATAAAAATTAAATAAAAATTGTTTTTTTGGAAAAAAAAGGCCTTCCCCCCCAATTTGAATAAACTTTATGTTTATTTTTAGACCCGACTAGTTAACCCGAAGTATTGAATTTCCTCATAAATTTTAACCCCCGTATATTTTACGGGGTTCCACAAAAAAAGGGGGGTTTTGGAGAAATTATTTGGTAAAAAAAAATTTTTTCGACATTAAACAATAGCTAAAGAGGGTACGAAAATTTGGTTTAAATTTTTTTTAGGGGAAAAATTTCGGTTCATTATGGACATAATTACCCTAATTATTATAATAGTTTAAATTTAAAAAGCAAAAAATTTAATATCTGTTTTAAAAAACCGTCAACTGTCTGTGGCAGGAGAATGACAAAGATGCCCAACTTTCAACTATTTAATATTACGTCATGTTTTTTTTATAACATGTTAAAAGGGGCAAAAATATCAAAAGATGAAAAAATTAATGTTAGGTCAATTTTTGCACTAATCGGTTGTAAAAAAAAATTTTTTTATGGTAAACAATAATTTGTGATCTAGTATATTTTTTCACCTCTTAGTAGGCTATTGTTTTTAAACCTTTATATTAAATAAATAAATAATATTTAAATAAATATTTTTTATTATGAACCTTAGGTAAAAAGAATAAAAGGAAGATTTTACTAACACATTTTTTGAACATACACTATTACTTTAGATACTATTACTTTAGAGCTAAGTAAAATTAACTCTATAGATTTTGAAAATAAATAAAAGATGGGAAGAATAAAACAAAAAATAAGAAACTTTATAAACATCGCAAACGTGTATTCTACGAATATCAAGTTGTATTTAGATCGTATTAAATGGATTAGGGAGAACTTCCTGGGTCTTCCTAGATTTTAAAAACATATCTTATAAGCAAAAATGTATTTGGGATTGTATTTTCCGAGTTTAACTTTTAAAATTTGATCGCTTTGCTTAGTACGCAAACTTTTTTAATACTGAAACTAGGATATTAGGTTATATTTTGTTAAATAATAAATACATTTCTACAAAAACCCTTTTTCTATATAAATGCCTAAAAAACTTTTTTGTTCGAATAAATAAATTCGTAAAACTAAAGTCTATTTTGGGGTTTAAAACGATAAAAAAAATGAATATTTTTGTCATCATTACACCTAAGAAATAAAAAGAGATACCTATATTTCACATTATATCACAATGTACATAAACTGTACTACACATTAATAATTCGTTTATTTCATTATACATCATTATAAACAAAATCGTTACAATAAATATTTACAACCTTACACTAACCTCACCTAAGTCTAATTTGTTATATTGTAGCTTATTTGTCTTTAATTTGATAAAGTGTAATAAATTATGTTTTACATATTAGCTCGACTAAATATTAATAAAATTTACATATGCACAAAAATAAATAATCGAATAAAATACATACAATTAAAATTTGCTTTACAATGTTTTTGAAAAAATTTAAAAAATATAATATTAAAATTAGGTTTAATCAAAATAAGCTTTACCTACTGGGGAAGCACATTAAAAGGAATTGCTAATCGTAGTAAGGTTTAAGGAAATTACGTATACGCAAAAATAATAGACATAATAGTACATAAAAAAAAAATTGCTTTAGAAGCTTTTTCGAAAATTAATCAGTATTTGCCAGATACTTTATTGCCTTTTGGACATTTTTAAAACCCCAAAGATACCTCTAACATCTCTGCTTACTTTTGTTATCATTAAAAACATCTACAAAAACAGTTTGCCAGTAGCTGCATATTTAATAAAATAATCTTGTTTAGTACTTTTGTATATTTTTAGCAATTTAAAGCGAACGAAAAGTTCTGTTGGTTTAATAAATATAGTTTCACTTATTTATAAGGTGCATAAAGAGGTTTACTGTAGAAAAATTTATGATAATTAGGTGCACTTTTAACTTTGCAGTTTAGCTCCTTTGGTAGGTACTATAAAAAAATGAAGCTAACTGAATAAAACTAATTCTTCTGTGGGATATGGTATTCCAGTTTCAGATCTACTACCATCTCAGGAAGTTTTGTGTTTTTTGTACTTTCTAGGAGTATGATTACGGAATTAGTGGAACAAGCAATAATATTTTAAATTTTTGCTTTAAATACACAAGTTGTAGTTTTTAGGCTGTTTAATGCGTAATTTCTCCGGATGATCTTACAAAAAATGTAGTAGCTAGAATTGAGCTTTAATAGAGATACCTAATTAAAAAATAATTAACCGACATCCACATATTATTAATAAAATACAAATTTTAATATCTACAACAAATTTGCGGCCAGAGATCATTAAGTGACCAATTTTTTCTTAATATCGAGGCAAGATCTTACCGATAAGTCATGAAATATTAATCTAGAAAACGTCAAAATAGCTGATGCTGATTTTGGAAAATCAGGTAAAATGGTAACATCAATTTTACCAGAAATTACCATAATTTGTATATTTTGGTTAACAATTTTTACAAATGAAAATACAGAGAGGAACATCAAAGCCGTTTTGTTTCAAGATGGTTATCAAAGGAAATATGTTACGTCAGATACTCAAGCAATATGCAAATCCACAACGAGACTAAAAAGATAATGTTTCTAATGTAAATTTGGCTGGTTTGGTGGGCCTCTTAAAACACATAAACCCATTGATATTAAAGATAAGTAGATTATGTACTTAAAATATCATTTAGGCTTGCCACAATTCAAAACAAAAACCTGATATTTTTTTAAATAAAAGGTCCAAAATGCATAAAAATAAAATGCATACATACAAAATTTTGAACGCTTTGGCGGCACATACTTTTATTACATATGCTTAGGTTGGAAGTATACTTGTAAACCTGTAAAAAGATAAAAATAATATTTTAGAGAATTAACTTTTAAATTCTATCGCCCTTTATATGAACGGACGGTTGATATGTCAAAACCATAGTACTCCATGTCATTTACCCAACAAGTCAATGCGATGTTTCCAAACTGAAAAAATAACGTTACGCCGAGATACTAAATACACTGGCATAAGCAAAATTATTATGGAAACATAATTTTTATTAAGTTTTTTCGCTTTTAATAGGTTTACAAACGGGTGTTCAAGTGCCGCTAACAAATTTGACTTAAAATTTTTTTGCAAATATGTTCTATACTTTTGTGGCAAATTCATGTTTTAGTATGTTTTGTTGGAATTTCTCCTTGAAATTGTATAGAAAATGGAACCATTTTGGTCCTGGTTCCGAGGTATAGTGAACCCAAAAAACTCAGAATACAAATCTACGTTTCTATCAAATATTTTTAAGAAATTTTGGTTTAAAACTGAGGAAATTCTGAAAGCTTTTTCATGACAAAACGTCATAAATATTGAAAAAGCTTTCAGAATATCCTAAATTTTTAAACCAAAATTTCTTAAAAATTTAGTTTTAATTTCTTATTTGTTTTTCTTTTCATTTCAGGCGATATGCTAGTTCATCGGGGTCAATAGGGCTAAGCAGGCTCAGTTCACTATACCCCGAAACCAGGACAGAAGTGGTCTCATTTTTTAGAAAATTTTAAAGCGAGTAATCCTAATAAAAACATACTAAAAACCTTTTTTCATAAACCCCTATTAAAAATTAAAAACAGTATACGAATATACTACTTTTAAATAGTTTCAAGGCTTTTTACAGTCCAAAATATTTCTAATGGCCGAAAACTTTTATTGCTGCAAATTTTTTTATCTGCGCACTCGACCTTTTTGGTTTTCATAAAATTGCTGCAATATGTTTTTTTTCATGAAAGAAGAATACGGCAGGCGCTATTTCTTGCAGCTGACTGGCTATTTTGATCATTTTTAAGGTACCAACCCTTAACATTTTAACAGTGTATAATTAACTTAACCAAAAAGAGCGTCAAGCGTTATAATTGGTTAAGGTATATTTAATTATACAACTGAAAAATTAATTTGCGAATAAATTTTATATCTTAGAATTTTAGAAATATTTAAGTAAGTTGTTTTACAAATTTCAAGGCACTCTGCAGCAATAAATTACAACCTGTAAAAACAAATACAATATCAAGCAAGAGAAATTGAAGCGGGAAAAAATTTCAAACTGTAAAAATACCTAATAAATTTAGATTCTCTCAAATTCTATTTAAAAATATCAGCAGGATTTATAAAAAATATTAACTTGTAAACATTTTTTTTATTATCAGTGATAAATTTTTGGGTAGCTTTTAGCCATAGTTATTAACCAACATATAATGTGGATATAAAATGGAAAATATTGCCTTTGGTGAAAGAAATACATTTGGTTATTTTTGTAAAACAATTACTATAAATGGGTGGTATAATTAATGTTTTAACATGAATACATTTTTGAGACATAAATATAATTTGATGATGTTTACTAATTTATAAATAAGAATTCCCTATCTAAACCTGGCTAACTCTTACCACTCTAGTGGCGGGTAGATACCGATGAAGTTGCCTCTCCTTCACCTATTGCTTCTATTTCTTCTAAACTTTCATCAATGGAGCAACTTAGGAACTGCTAGCTGAACTCATCTCATTTAGAAAGTCAAATGAGGCTACCGCTTCTCTTTCTTTTTCTCCATAGCGGACAAAAAAGTCCGGTCTTCCGATGATAGTAGGTCTGGGAGGTGGAATGGACGCTCTCACCACAGCCACTGGGGTGAAGTTGGGTCGCGCTGCTTTGGCTGCAAGCAGGCACAACGCTTGTACGTTTCACACAGTTGTTCCGTCATGGGGTGCAGGTGCCGAGGCAGAAGCTTTAAAATCCCCAACATTTGTACTGAGGTACTTAGTTATGGTAAAGGTTTATAACTTTGGGTAATGGGTGATGTGGAACGGTGTAATTGGAAAGGATAATTATATATATATATATATATATATATATATATATATATATATATATATAAAAATTTTATTTATACATTAAACATATTCAAGTCAAAAGCAGCCTCGACTCTGGGAACTGATCGTATCTATCATTTGGTTTCCATTATGCTCTTATAAACATATAAATTATACAAAATGTACACAATTTATTCTTTTCTGATTAATAACGTGCTGAAAATAGGATCTTACATATAATATTAATTTTCAATTTCATGTTAATTGTGTCATAAATATTTATAGTATTTTTGATTGTTTTTATCCTAATATAATAAATTTAAAAAATTCAAAATGCTTTAATGTTATAAGGGTACACATCTCATGACTTAATTTATATAAAAAATATAAACATTTTATTAGGGAAATGCAACACGAAAATAATTAATAGCCTTAAAATATCTTATTTTGTTTTTAAAACATTTTTATAATGATGAACTTAAATTACTTAAATTCTAGTCGAATAGCTGGCAGCCACCTTGACAAAAAGTCTGTCTCAAAGTATATCGCTATGGCTTTTGACGGACAATACCCCAATAAACCTTTAACGATTTTATTACCTATTGTTATTAGGTAAACCCATTATTTTATAATGGCAGGGGTGGGCCAGGTATTTCTTGAGTATTGACCATTAGGTGTATAATTATTTAGGCTAATTTTTTAGTGGCAGTGTTGAATAACCGTTTTTACTGTGCGTTTCGAAAAAGTTGTTTTACGAAAATATAGCTATGTCGCGTCGAAATCATTTGTCATTAGATGCAAAACAGGTGAAAAATATGTATGAAACTTTAATCAGTAGATGACTAATTAAACAAGAAGCTTTAAAAGAAACCTGCCTACTTACAAAAACCCAATATCATCGATAAGGGATTATTATTAGCAAAGAATTGAACAAAAAAAAAAAAACGTGGTAATTTTAATTTCACCTTATAGACAATAGTGATAAGAAGAAAATATATTGTCTTTATGAAAGAGAAGTTGTTCTTACCTTGGATAAACTGAAAAAGAAGCTAGACGAAGACGAAACCAATATAAATATTATGGTGCCACCCTCCATAGAGATAAGTAGTAATGAAATCGCACAGATTACGCACTTGGAGATTTAATTACCTTCAAGAAATTAAAAGATATAGGTTAGAAAACAGATCCATAATTTACCTTGATGAAACATGGTTCGATACACACGACACAGTATCCAAAGGATGGGTTGATTCCAGTAAAAACTGTCAGACGAAAGCACCTTCAAATAAAGGAAAACGCATTACCATAATACACGCTGGTTCAGAAGACGGATTTGTCACAAACTGTTGCTGTTGTCTGCAAAGAATATTAAGGATTCTAGCTTGGATTATCATGAGGATACAAGTGCAGAACTTTTTGAAAACTGGTTTCAAAATTATCTTTTTAAAAATATTCCAAACAACAGTGTTATTGTCATGGATAACGCAAGCTACCACAGCCGTCTGCTACACAAAGCACCAGCTTCATTAGGTTCAAAAACTGAAATCCAGGAAAATTTTTTGGGAAATGATGTAATTTTAAGTTTATACCTCCCTAAATAAACAATAAATTATAAATCTTTATATTATTAGAGTCCGTCCCTAATGTTCTGTCCTCTAATACCTACTGATCCGCAGTTTTATTGTTGTCGGCAGGTATAATCCATAAATGAAGGCAAAAGCTAACACGGTATACTTTGAGGCAAACTATATAAAATGCTACAATTTTCTGTATAATTAATTTAATAAAAGTTAAATGGAAAAATGATTGTTTGGCATGATTGACAAGGTTGCAAAACTGTTTTATCAGGCCGAAAACTTTTCGATTTTTTTCGAAAATATAGGGCACTTTTTACTTTATTTTTCATTACAGAAAAACTATTATTGCTAAAATTAAAATAATACTAGCTTAATGCTGGATGTTTGTACTCTATCTGGGTAACAATTCCATTTGTTAAAATAAATACTTTCGGAGATATGAAATTTTAATTTTATATTACAACTATCGTAAATCGCTTTATTTATAAAAAAAAATAGAAAAACTTTACAGGATATAGTAGAAGACCATTTAATTGCATTCCTATGATTTTTTTTTGCGAAACTTATAATAGGTGGAAAACTCGTTTAAAAAACTAAAAAAATCTGCCCAGAAATCGTCATTTTTTATCTATTTAAATTTGAGTAGAATGATGCGACGATATCATACTCCCTAATGAAATTCTATAAGACTTGTTTAAACATATGTGTGTTAACATATATGTTTAAACATTGTGTCATTTTTCGTTATATCTGAAAAAATGGTAAAGAGGTTAAAAATTATACTTGGATTGGAAAATTTGGAACTTTTGAGGACCCTATGTACAAAACTGTGCCCTATTTCAATAAAAAATCTTGCTAAAAATCCCAATATAGAAAAGAAAGGGACATTTGCTGGGCGTGATTAAAACATTCCCTTTTTTTATATGTAGTTTGTAGCGTTTATTTTTTCTCATCAAATCCAATATTTTCAGGCCTGACAAAACAGTTGTACAACCGCTTCAATCCTGCCAGACAATCATTTTTTTTATTTAACTATTAAATTAATTATCCAGAAAAGAGTAGCTTTGTATCTCGCAGGTTGGTAAAGGTGGTTGCCAGCACTTAGACTATTTGTTTGAAATATACAGGGTGTCCCAGAATATGTGGACAATCTCTCAGAATCTAATAGAAAATCTAAAAGTATTATGCCAAGTTCCCATAACCTTTTTTCCTAGGAGCCTTCCCTACGGAGATACAGGTACATAACGGACGACCCTAGAAATAGTTTTTTTAATAACTTTTAAATATAGGCGTAATTTAATATTTTTAACATGATAGTTACTAGATGAGTCTTCTTAAAAAGAACCCATCAAATCATATTTGGCTTAATTAGTTTGCCCGGGACGGACTAACTCTGACACAATAGCAATTTTTTTAACACCCTGTACGATAAAGGCTCAACAATACTCTTTTTGGACAGCTTTAACCTTAAACTAAAAAAAGGTATTTTTAATTGACCTCGATAAAACTAACTGTTTACGAGAAATAAAATATCATGGTTGGCAATTGTTTTTACATTATACACGGTGTTTTCTCATTGTACGTCAATATTTAAGAAGGCAATTTTTGGGTCCATTTTAAGAAGAAAAGTTTACATGAACGTATGTCCTAAACGTCTTAACTTTTGAGATACAGGATGGTAAAATTTTCAAAATAAATCATTATTATTAATATCTGTAATACACTTTAGATACTTTAATGAAATTTGACGAACATACTGGTGGAAATAAAAATGTAGTACACGAAAAAATACATCTTATTACATAGTACATGTATGCCAAATTTCATTAAAATATCTAAAGTGGTAATTACATATATTAATAATAATTGTTTTAATTTTGAAAATTTTACCACCCTGTATCTCATAAGTTAAAACGTTTAGGACATACGTTCATACGAACTTTCTTCTTAAAATGGACCCAAAATTGCTTTCCTAAATATTGACGTACAATTAAAAACCTTGTATAATGTAAAAAATTACCAACCATGATATTTTATTTTTCGTAAACAGTTGATTTTATCGATGTCAATCAAGAACACCTTTTTTAGTTTAAGGTTGAATCTACCCAAAATAATATTGTTGAGCCTTTATCATCAGAGCGTAAAAATTGCTATTATTGTGTCAGAGCTATTCCGTCCCTGACAAACTAAATTAGCCAAATATGATTTAATGGGTTAATTTTAAGAAGACTTATCTAGTTACCATTATATTAAAAAAATATTAAATTACGCCTAGTATTTTAAAAGTTTTTTAACACAAACGATTTCCATGGGCGACCGTTATGCACCTGTATCTCCGCAGGGGAGGGTCATAGAAAAAAAGTTTATGGGAACTTGTCATAATATTTTAAGGTTTTCTATTAGATTTCGAGAGATTGCCCACATATTCTGGGACACCCTGTATATACATATGCTTAGATCAATATCACATAATTTAGTAAAGCCGTACAGGGTAGAAGGCTAAATTATTTTTAATTATACTAGCTTTACTGTCAATAAAATATTTCAGATTTTTATTATAACTAACAAAGTCACAACGTAGGCCATTATTAAATACCTGTCAAAAAAGCTGGACCTTCTTTTTAAAAAATATAAAATTATAACTATTTTTCAAACAATAAGATCATTGAACCATCCATATCCAATAATATTCTACCTATTGCTTATTTTAGAAAAACTAGATTTTTTTTATAAACGAAACTAAAATTATTTAATTAGTAACTACCCAGAACTATCAATATTATAATTTTTAATTAGCAAACAATAAATCTGGGAAGCTTAAAACATCTGTATTTAAATTAATATTATGATGAATATTCTAGATCATGCGCTCCCCAAATTATTATCATCAACCAGACCTAACTAAAATTCAATTGAATATAAATTGGTTTCCATTTAAACCATTAATCGAGACCACTTTAAATACTAAAACATACTCTAAGGTTTAAAATATATTTAAAAAAATAAAATAATGCTTCTAACTTATTAAACAAACTGGAAAACTTCTGATAAGCCCTATACCAATTTGACTTACAGTGTATGTTTTATCTTTTGTTTAAAGTTTGCAATCAAGTTATTTATATTTTCATAGGATGTGGTCGAAGAAAAGGAAACAAAAAAAAAATAATAACAAGGGGGGCGAAATATAAATTCTATCACCAGATACCAGTACTATTAGTAAAGAATAGTAAAAGAAATAGATGATTAGAACTAAAACTACTACAAACTAAGAAAAGTAAAGTAAGTATAGGATATAAATGTAGTAAGTATAAAAAAAACTAAATTTTGGATGCAAGATATATTTCATGTACTTCAGTAAAAATGCTCGGGATTGTATCTTTATTGTTACTTGCAGTTTTAGTAATTATTTAGTAATTTGGAAAAAAGGAGGTTTAGTTACTACATACTATAAAAGCACTACAAACAAATGCTAATTATATAAAACAATATATTTTTAATTTTTAACGGTAAAAAATATTTAAGTTTTAAAAAATACACGAACATTCCCATTGATCAACTATTAAGATATGAGGAGTAAATTGTTTATTATTTAAGAAAGCTCATTTAGTACTACTAGAAAAAAGTTTTAGCTGTTATCGCTTTAATGCAAACCTGTTGTTTTACCATCCATGTTTTAAATAAAAAGAAAAAAAAATTAAAATTGCAGTCATATGTCCATTCTATAGACTTTCGCAATAGCTGCTGGACTATTACGACATAAAAGCAAAAGAGATATAGGTATACCGAAGTGGAGTTAACCACAGGCTACAACTTGTGGCAAGCAGAGGCATCTGACGGCGAGAGATCCGATATTAGAATATAGAAAATATTGATATTGACTGAAATACACCGTTCGATGATAAACTCTTGTTACTGTTTTGAACCAGTGACGTAGCTTCTGGCAATTTTATTCATTTTTTACCATTATTTCGTCATAACTGTTTTGGTACTAACAATATTTATAATTTCGTATATGATCCTTACTGTCTGCTTAGTTTTACATACAAAAGTTGTTGTTGAATTAACTTAATAAACTTAACGGTTATCGAGATATTCTAATTTTAAACTTGCGTGGTACAAAAAGAGTAATATTTAAAATTAATATCAATACTTATTTTTGCAAAAAATTTTGAAAGGGGAATTAGATGCAAAAATTTGAGCGAAAGATGGTTGATTTTAGATATTTAGAAGTTTAGTACTACTCGAAAAATCTGACAAAATTCGTACCTATGTTTTTGAGGTTGGCGAATCGGAATATGAAATCAATTAACCTCCATAAGGTCAGGTTTAAGGTTGTTTGAAAATCAGGTAAAGAAACAACCATCAAAAATCTGGAAAAATTTATGCCTATGTTTTTGAGGTCGCCGACTTCGAATTTAGGTTCGTTTTCCCTTTAGATCTTCTAGAGGTCATTAACATATATATTTTTAAATTATTTAACATAGAAATTTTAAGTGAAATTCGAAATATCAAAAAGAAACCATGCATAGGCATATGTTACTATTTATAAATACATACATAATATATGTTTTTAAGATCGCTGCTTTTCGATATTTCGGATTCCCTTAAAAAATTTTATGCCAAATAATTTAAAACTATATATTTTAATAACCTCTAGACGACCTAAAGGGCAAAAAGGAACACGAAATTCGAAGTCAGCGACCACAAAAACATGTGCATAATTTTTTCCTATGATTTTTTCTCCACTTGATCTTTAAATGACCTTAAACCTGACCTTATGGAGGTCAACTGACCTCAGATTCCAATTCGCCACCTTCAACACATACGTAAAAATTCTTCAGATTTTTCGAATCGTACTAAACATTTTTTTACAAAACCACTTTAAAATGACCTTAAAATGGGTGACCTCTAGGAAAAATCTAAAGTTTAAATAAACGCCAAATTCGGATTCAGCGACCTCGAAAACATGTGCATAAGCTTTTTCAAATTTTTCTGATGGTTTTTCCTTCACTTGGCCTTCAAATGACCTTAAACCTGACGTGATAGAGATTAACTGACCCTAGATTTCGATTCGCGACCTCGAAAGCTTTTTTTCGGATTCAGTGACCTTAAAAACATACGCATGAATTTTTCCAAATTTTACGATGTTTTTTTACTTGACTTTCAAATGACCTTAAACCTGATGTGATGGAGGTTAACCGGGGTTTAAATCGTAATCACCGACCCCAAAAACCCTAGTAGCACCTAATTGCTTTCGGTGTACCCGCGTAGACCAAATGTTGACCTGTGTTATTTAAGTATTACGAAGTCTGCTAACCAAAACTAACCATAAGGGTAAAGTACAGATAATTTTTAATTTTATCTTATCCTATCTTATTTCAAAAAATATGAAAAGTTAAATGTAGAATTTTAAATTTTAAAAAACAATACATAGATATGAAAATTGGCTACTAAAATTAGATCGTATTTTAGCAAAAATTTTAGCTTAAAAAATCTTTGGCTATCTCGTTTAAGAGAAAAAATAATGTAGAACGATGCCTTGCGGTGGCATTTAAAATAACAATAAAGTTAAAAAACTAAAAGAAACTGGGTGTTCCGTGTAACATGTTATTTTTAGTATGTAGGAAACGTCGTGTATTTTTCAAACATTATGTGGTTAGTGTATAATAGCCTAGTGTGGTAAATAAAAATTAAGAATTTCGCTTAATATTAGATCATTTTGTTACAGATTAGGTGAATTATTGAAAAGAAAAAGTCATTTCTGTGAGAACACCAGCAGCGGCTGGCAAGGTTTATTAGATAAAGGGTAAGCAATATACATTTTAATCTGTTAGTAGGGGAAAATTGTAAAGCATAAATTTAACCTTTACGAGCCGCCACTGAAACCCACAAACAATTATTAACTGCGAATTTTTAGTGTGACGAATTAACAATAATGTCGTATAGACTTAAGATTTTCCGTTAAAAAAAATTCAGCAAATCGGTACCAAAAATTCATTACTACTTTCTGGCTTATTAACAAAGGCATTACTTTAAATTCTATTTAATTTGGTAGTTAAAGCTTGTCAATAGGCCATAAAGTAAAAAACAATAACCATATAAAAGAACAAAAAATGAAGCAAAAATGTATTACAAACATTATGTCGAAGCTACAAAGTGAGATTCTTAAAATTTACATTTTTATGATTAACAAAACTTTTTTTATCTTCTTCCCTATAAGACGATTGTGAAAAAATCGCACCTTAAGGGTTTTAAAACTTTATGTTTTAAAATCCTTAGATTATGAAAAAAAATGTTTTTCATATTATTTGTTTTTAGCTTTTCTTTTATTTTTTCAATAAGATAACCTGATTTTATTTTAAAAACTTAATTTTTAATAAAAAAAATCAAGCGTTATTTTACAAATAGGACATTAAAAAAATCTCACCTATAAATTCATGCAGTAGTGTTTTTAATTTGAATAATTTATAGGATTATTTATCATCTTTTTGTTACTTTTTAAATAATAAATAACACAGACCCACAAAACATAAAAATAGGTGGTGTGTGCTAGGTGTCTGACTAGGATTTTCTGGTGTATTTTCTTCCGCTAAACACGAATCTGAAGTTAAAATTTGGGATTTAACCACAAAAAATCGAGAAAACCGCATATACCGCAAACACATATACCCGCAGAAATCTGCTACCACGGAATGTTTGGACTACGACTATATAAACTATAAGAGATACAAAAAAATTCAGGCAACAAAATGAAAAAATAAAGAACTTATCATATTGTCTATGAAAAACTAATATAAACATTTTTGATAAGATAAATAGTAATGGAGATATAAACGAAAATGTAATTTTGACAAAAAAATTCAGTTCAAAATAGGATTTTTTTATTAATGTGATTTTTGAGTTTTCTTGATAATAAATAATTTATTTAATTATAATCACTTAAAATTTGCAAAAAAAAAACCAAAAATAAAAAAATAATTTTCAATTTTTTTCCAGAGGTATACCTTGAAAATTAGGTTATTTGATTATAACTCGATAAATATTGCATTTAAACAAAAAGGTTATATCACATAAATTAAAGGTCTTTTAAAAATACATTGTTGATGTCCTATAAAATTTCGTGTATCTTTTCAACTTTTTAAGATATTGACATTTTGAATTTAAAAAAAATCGTTAATACCTGAAATTACGCCTTTTCTTGATTATTTGCTATTTGACCCCCAATTTTGACTTAAGGTTTGTGTTCAGCGGAAAAAAAATACTCTAGAAAATTCTAGTTCGACACCCAGCACACACCACTTATTTTTTTTGTGGGCCTGTGTAATTAGTTTTTAAATAATTTTATATTCCTTTAATCCCAATAATAATCTTTCTACATAATATGCTTTAATTATATTAGTTTAAAAAAATATAAAAGAATATTATTTGGAATTAAACTAAAAAAAAATAAGCACAAATTTAAAAAAATCGTAGAAAACAAAAATTTAACCTACGTTCTTTATTATCTTAAAATCATTAAATTAATAAATCGTTACCTAATTTTTAGTTACCCATCAATTTTTGCCAGTTAACGGTGTAAATTGCATATTATGTTATTAAAGAAAGCACAAAAGTAACATTATCCAAATTAAAATCACATAAAGTCGTGAAAATATTATAAATTGACAAAACTTTGATACCTTTTTTCTGCCTGTGATATTTATGTATCCTATGTAGATGCCCATAATCTGGAGGATCTTCAGTAGAGTCGCTGGCAACACTACCTCCGCAGGAAGAAGTTGGTGATGAATCACTGGATACAGAAGCCATCATGACATCTAGTAAGTTGGCTCTCGCCTACAAACCCATTATATGATAATGTTTCCCGGATGTACAAAAGTATTATGTAGATCAATTAGTTTTATGCTTTAATTTTTTTCAAAATATAATAAAAAAGACCAACTTTTAGTAATATTAAATATATAATATTACACTTCTGCATTTAGAGGTAAAAAACTTTGACTCTCCATAGTCAGTAAAAAAATGAAAATTAAAATAACGCAAGAAAATATTCAAAGAATCTTAAGAGAGCTGTACCAAACGTAAACTAAATATAACAAGGTGTAGTGGTTTTAATTCAATAGACAGTAATGACAATTTTTGTCAAAGATATTTTTGCTTTCATTTTTACCCAACTTCAAAAAAAGAGGTTATCAATTCGAGACGTATTTATGTAATATTACTGAAATAGGGGCTTCCAAACAAATATACAAAATTTTATAGGTGTATGTATGTTTTCCTCTTGACATCACACCCATAGCTTGTATCAGTAAGCCAGACAGTGACAATTTTATGTATTAATCTATATCAAAAATAGTACTTCAGTTAAAGTAAATATAAGTCAATAACAAATATATATACACGTCTGCCAAACAAATTTCTTAGGTGTGGACATTTTCAGTGCGATAAAAGGAGATGTCAATTTAATAGGCAAAGGCATGAGCGAAATACAGACAGACAAAAAACGTGTAGCGGCTGATTCCCTTTCTACCGACCCAAGAAGAAGAGAAGAATGCTTCGGCCAGACTACGTCATAATACATACACACTCAGTGATGCCAGATTTCACGATTATTCGTAAGATTACACGATTTTGGTTCCGATTTCCCGACCTTACGAATAAGGAAGCAATTCTTACGATTTTTAAATAAATAATTTTAAAATAAAAAATTGCACTTGAATTATTAATTTACTTCGTCCCCGTAGTGAATGATAACATAGACTAGGGTTCATGATTTCTCGAGCTTATCAATTTCTCGGGTCTCGAGAATTCTCGAGGCTTATTTCTCGGGTCTTCTCGGGTTGTCGAGAAATTTACAAATTGCGTGTACTACACTTAGCCCGAGAGCTGGCAGCAATTTTTGGGTAGGTATTTGAGGCAAGCTGAAAACTTGTCATATACTTCTCAACACCAACGCGGAACTGCAGACCTGGCTGGTGAGTAGCGGGGCTAAATCAACCCCTAAATTTATTTTTTTTCCAAAACGTATTTGAGGCAATGTGCAATTTTTATATGTTGTAGCTGAATGTTTAAAGAATTTTAAAAAAAATCAGCCAGACGATTTTGTCGGGGTTTTAACCTTGCCAAGCGCGTGCAAAAATGTTTTGCAAAAAATATAAAAAATGTATTTGAGGCAACTTGAAATTTTAATAGGGTATTATTTATAACTAAAAAATAAGATTCTAAAAAAGACAGATCATTTGGTGGGACTTTCCATATGCCAGGTGATCTAAAAATTATGTATATGTGCGACTGAGTAGCGCTATAGACAAGCTGCTGTAGTGTAAGAGAGAACGTTTATCGGCAGCTGTTTGCGTTCTTACTTACCGCGTTACTATTGACTATAGCCATGAGGTTTCTAGTCGGAATTTCGAGAAAAAAATTAAAAAAATGTGAGTTTCTGCTAAAAATGGTTTAAGTAAAAAATCAACAATCAGACCACAACATATAAAAATTGCATATTGCCTCAAATACATTTTTGAAAAAATTAAAAAATAAAGGGGCTGATTAAGCCTCGCTACTCACCAGCCAGGTCTGCAGTTTCGTGTTGGGGTTTAATAGGAGAAGTATATGACAAGTTTTCAGCTTGCCTCAAATACCTACCCAAAAATTGGTGCCAGCTCTCAGGATAACTTTGTAAACCGTCTGATTTCAGCTAGAGTCGAAACACGAATGAACGTGTGTGTATTACCTACTGTATTGTATTATGTATAAAACGACGCCGCCAGAGCGCTTGCCGTGCGCCTGCGTCGACATCAAAGGGTACCACTGCGCTTTGGCCCGTGCCGCCCCGCCGCCGCGCGTTTAAAACAAACGGCAAACGCAAATAGTTTTATTTTATAATTTCATAGACTCAAATGTGGTTTCTCGAGTTCTCGAGTTTTCTCGAGCTTGATTTCCCGGGAACAAAGCCCAACGATTTCCCGGGAATTCTCGAGCCGAGAATTCCCGGGAATGACCCCTAACATAGACATATCAAAAGAAACGACCGGGGAATTCCGTTGCCTACAAGCGGTTATTGAGCAGAACGACATGGGATTCCCCGTTGATTGCAGGTAAAGGTGGCTTACAATATATTTGTTTACATTTTCACGCAGTCCTGTCTCGTATCGAAAATTTTACATAAGTCAAAACCATCAAAAGTATTTTATTTAGAATTGGCGACAAAATCGTTATGATTTTTTTATCAATAACAACATGATACGAAAGTTAGGTAGTGGTGACATATTACATAGCATAATGTAGCAGTGCTTATTTCCTCGATTACGCTAGGCCAACTTTTTGGAAATTTATGTTACCTACTCGTTTATTTAGTGTTTTAATATTTGAATTGGTGTAATGTAAAGTTACATAAAGTTTAATAAATGTAATAAACATTGTCATTGGGTTTTTTCTTTTAACAATATTATTAAGTAATTTATAATCTCCTACCCTTCTTACGATTTTTCGTCATTGTACTTCACGATTTCAGCTTTATCTCATCTGGCAACACTGCACACACTACTCAGTATCAATCGGTCCCCGGCCAGCAATGCAAGGGAACGCGACGGGCAATGTTGCCAACCAGTAAAAATAAAATTATTTATGTTGCCTTGCTCGATAAAATAACAAATACCTATTATTAAAATATTAAACCATTCTAAAATACTAATACTTTTTAAATTTTTTTTTGCCAAGGGCATAATTTTTTTTTAATGAAAAGCTTTATAAAATGTATGATTTTTAAAACATTTTAAAAATTGCTAATAAATATTTTACGAAATAACAACACTGTCAACAATATCCTAACGAATTGTAGGCACCCTCAACCGTCGTTGTATTGTCGTTCTCTTTTAATCTGGGGTCATACCATATGTATCCTACTCTATTACATTAAAATTGGCTCCCAAGCCCTTGCCTTGCCAATCCTGTATATTTGATGTTTATTATTAATATTAATATTATAAATTAAAAAAAAACTCTCAATATATTTTAATTTTTTATAAAAAAAATTGAAACAATTTTAATTTTATTTATTGTTTAAGTTTAAGTAAAATTATTCTTTAAATAATTTCATCTTAAAACGTTGGTAGACTTGCCACAGGCACTTTGATAGGTTTTTGTAATTGTTAAGGGATTTTTCTTTATTCTGTTTGAGGTGATCTATAAGTTCGTAAGGGTCAGTCGGTTCTGTGTATGCCCAGCATCTATACCCTGGGGTTAAGATCGATGCAGTCCCATCGCAAGTACTCAACGAAGATTTTTTAAAGTTTTTTGGATTAAAATAAACCTTAAAAATATATTAATTCTTAGGAAAAAGTTCAGGCCTCACACGGTATACAACTTTAAAAAGTACTTTTTCCACCCATGTCTTAAAAGAGATGTTTTAACGAGACATTTTTACGTACCTTTGGATCAGTCAAATCAATATCTTTCTCAACATGTATCCATCCAGTTGGTCTGCACGCCTGATCCAGCCTGGGGTTCTAAAACAGCCTCGGTAGTACTTTCGGGAGGTGGATTTTCATCGCCATTTTTTATCATTCGATTTAGCTCCTCAATTACGTCTTTTGATGTAGCTCTCTCATGAAAACTGATAGCCCTGTGGGGAGGTCCTTCGATAATGTTGCTTAGAATGCCTGATGCACTTTGGGGTAGTTTTTCTGAGGTTATAACATGTTGAGGTGAGTTGTTCTGGTGGACTTGGACGATCTTCTAATGCAGAATTTTTTGGTAAAAATATTAGTTTTAAAAAATCAATCCTATGCTAGTCAGTTTTAAATAGCATTAAATTTATAAAATATATTTTTAAAACTAGTATAGAAACTTTAAAACTAAATTTAAGAACCATACATCTACTTTATAAATAATTAGCTAGTGTGTTTAATGGATTTTTAATGTACTTTATAAGTAGTAATATTAAAATTATCATTTTTGCTTGTTTATTCATAGATAAGTATTAGCCCCAAATATATGTGTTTGACAAAAAAATTATCATAAAAAAAAACAAAAATCATGGTTGGCATAAAGTGGAAAATAACATATTAAATTGACATATTTTTACATCTATTTTTATGCATAGATAAAATAAACAGCACTTTTTTAGGTACAGGCATACAGGTCTACATTAATAATTTATTTTTTTAGAATTTTTAAAAAGTCCTGAAAGCAATGCTGTATTACACTTTCTTTATAGACCCAGATATATTGGTTTTCATTAGGTTTGTTCTAGCCCTTTGCAAAACCGATTATTGACTGGGCTTGCGCGTGACCGTACAATAAACGGTTTGTCAAACCATTGTCAACATTTTTTTTAAAGACGGGTTTGTGTTTCGTATCTGATGTCTAAAAGCCTATTAAAATCAAAAACAAGTCCAGTTTTAGACATTCGATAGATTAAATTCTATATACTTTTTCTTAACTCTTACTTGTTACATTTTTCTTTGGTTCTGGGTTAAATATAATACCAGGTTGTTTTTGAAACTTAAAATACTTAAAATAAAATGTTATGTCTCTATAGCAAACAAGTGACAAATTTAAAAATATACAGGGTGTTCCTAAACCTTGCCCATAATAAAGGGTGTTATTGTACCCATGTCTTAACGAATCATTTTAAGAAAAAATGTTCCAAAAACAAGTCCTTCAAGGTTTCCTTAAAGATTTACAGGTCGTTAAGCTATTGATATTTTTGGGTATTTTTAATACGCCTTATATTTTTTAAGATATTTATTTCAAATTTGCAGAACCTGTAGAAATTAAAAAATTAGTATGGGTATTTTATGCATAATGATTTTAGTAGGATATGTGCTAAATTTTAGAAAAAAAAACACGACGTGTCATAAAAACTAAAATATCAAAAATTTGGCACCCCGTAGATCGTAAACGAAGTCTTAAGGGACACATGCTTATAGCACGTATGTTTTTTAAAATTATTTCTACAATCACACCCTTTATTATACAGGGTGGAAAAAGTATGATGCTTACGATTTTAATGGGCGATAGTTAAAACTTCACAGATTTTTGTCTAAACGATATCAAAGTTACAAACCTAAGTAGCATTTTTTCTGAAAAGCTTAACAATTGACAACTTTCATCTTAATCGCTCATCGGTAGATTTATTTGCCAATAAAAAACAATAAGTTTTACATGTTTTAGTCTACAAATAAAAAAAAATGTTTTCCCCAGTTAAAAATTTAAAAAACAATTGGCAACAGCGCTATCCGGAGCGTAAAGTCCGTAAAGTCAGTCCTTTATTGCCGTGGTGTATTGTGTGTATTGGTCGCGGTATTTTTGTCTGTCTTTTATCATTTGCAATGCAGTTTTTAGTGGTACTAAATTAATTAGGCAGAAGGAAAGTGTTAAAAGTACGCGAAAACTGGGTTACAAAATTTTGAGCAATTTATTTAAACTAAAATGTAGCTGTTTTTTTATAATTAGAGACTTTCTATTCTTCAAGCAAAATAAAAAAGTGCTGTTTTAAAACATAATACTTTCTGTTCTTAAAATGGATATTCGGCTTAATAAGTAATTACAATTATTTTTAATTACAAATAAAATGTAAATAAACCTTTCTTTTAAAAAAGTGTAAATAGCAAAACCTCGCAAAAAACGTTTGACGTTCGACTCCATGTGAAAAAGCGGGCACGCTGTTGCCGAATTTTTTAACCTTTAAAAAGCCACATTTCGAAAACAATTATGTTTTGACCCATGTGCTTTTGGCTTTTTTGACTTGCTTTAAGCTCAACTATCGCCCATTAAAATCGTGATCATCATACTTTTTACACCCTGTATAGAAAAGATTTAGGAACACTCGGTTTGGCATAATTTTGGGCTTTAAACTAGGCTTAGAAATTTTTTTATAAAAATTTATTTTTTTTTGTATTTTATAATTTTTTTTTATTTTAACAATCTTTGGTTGCGGAGAATTCTTGGGTAAAAATTATTTTTTGGGTTTCACTCAGATAGGACCATTTGGCCCAGGTATCAGGTGAAGCCTGATACAAGCATAGTCAACTGACCCTAATTAACTTGCAGATCAATCTGAAAAATACTTTCATTTAAAAAGAAAACGTTTTGGTGACAAATCTGTCATCTGGATATTATAAATCACCAGATTACATTAATTTTTAATATACTTTAAAAAAGCATATGATAATTCAGTCGTAATAAAGAAAGGATTGTAACGTCAAGTTACAAATAAACGTAATATATTACAAATTAACTGTGAATTTTACATTTATCCTTGTTAAAATGTACTGCAAAGTAATAACGAATGAATCAATAAATTCTTTAAAAACAACTTTTTACTTTAAACGTAAATACAAGTTTCTAATATACTTAATTGAATCTTTAATAACATTTTATTAAGATAAAATGTGTAGTACACAAAAAGCTCTTGCTTTTTTTCATTTGACATTCCTGTTTGCTTTAAATTAAGTTTATTATAGTAATAAAATGTTTTATAAAGTGTTAATGTCGACCCGCTTTATACCGGAAACTTCCAGAGCTGGCAAAACTTTAAAACTTTATTACTAAACTTGAGGAGGCTGCTATTATTAGGAACATAATTTGTTAGTACGTTAGCACACTAAAAAAAGTAGCAGAACAGTAAGGAAGATGCAATAAAATATCTGGTTAAAGGCAACTGCAATTAATAAATTAGGGTTAATTACAAAAGCACTTACCTTGGGTTTTGGTTTATTGCTTTTATGGGGAATTTTGCTCTTTGGTATCTTAGTGTCTTGTAGGTTCTCCTTATTGTTATTATTTACTATTAACCTTCCGGGCTTACTGGAATTTTGAAGGCGTTCTCCTGGGGGTATTTTGAATCACCGTTTCTGGAGTACTCCCCTGAAGTGGATTCACTTGTACAGTTATTTACTGAAGTATCACTAATATTTGTATCAGTTGATTTAATTAGGTCACTATTATTTAAAGCTACATTATCACTATCACCGTTAAGTCCGCACTTATATTTTTATCACTAGGTTCCAAACTTCTAAAATGTCACTTTGGTAATCTAGAGAGTTTAGTTCAACCTTTACACTACTGCAAATATCAACTGGACGTTCGCTAATATTTGAACAATTTTCAGTTTCAATGTCCAAAGCTGTAGCTACGCACACCTCTTCCGCGTAAGATATTTTATCTGTTATAATATTTCGGCAAGACTTTCACATTTTTCAGTCTCTTTTTTTTTTCTTTTTTTTCATACTCTTCACATAACTGCTTCAAAGTAACGTAATTTCATTATCGCTGGATTTTAAGTCACTCTTGGAAATACTGTAGTTACTGTCTGTAATTCTAATTTCCTCAACATGTTGGGGAGGGCCCTCAATGCTAAAATCTTTGGTTATATCATTTACTGAGCATGGTCTATCTTTACATTGTGTAAATTTTTGTTCTCGGCAAGAAAAGTTAATACGTTTTGTAAAGGGTTTTATCCCTATCTCCATTTTCGCTAAGGGCACCACCAATGCTTCGGATGAGTTGACGCCAGGCTTTTGGTACTTTCAAATTTTACCAATCTGTAAAAAGATTAATGTAATTAAGAATAATTATTATTTGTTTTGTTTAAAACAAAAAATTAGACTAACAAAATAATAATACTTATATATGTTTTTCAAACTTACACTAAAATTAAAATAAGAGTATTGCATTTTGTTTTAAATGATTCGAGCAAAAAAGAATACAGTGGATGATCAGTTTTTTCCCTTTTCCTAAAAAAACCCGGGGGTAAAATCAGTCCCAACTTGAGGCAGTTCTCCAGTATCGTCACTAGCAGCTGAAGATTTTTTGAACAAGTCTCAGGTTCGTGAGAGGACAAAATTCTGATCCACCACTGGACCAACTGTTATCAGGCGATATTTGTTGATGTACAGCACTTGATATAGCATAGGGCCACTGTTTTTCCCATTGGGACTATCCATAAGAAGAGTGACTATTTCCCCTTTCCCTTTTTTATCCATCATGTAGCTTGAGTTGTTCCAGAGGCACTCTTTGGGAGTCTTCCCAGTTCCAGTGTTTGTTCTTTTGGGAATGTTTTAAATTGTTGAGATTGAAATTTGCCCTAAAAGAAAGAAAATGGATTATACAATTTTCAAATTGTATTCTTCGATAAATGTAGGTAATTAAAAAAGTAGACTAAAGGTAATTTAGTTTAAAAGTTATTCCATTAGAGCTAATTTTTCAGCTATTGAAATGGGTATTTAGACTATAATCGCCGTTATCGGGAAATTTTTCGGGGTCGTCCATTAATCACGTGAGGCTCGAAAGGTCCCCCTTTCGAGGTTCGACAAAAATCACGAAATATCACAAGCAGGAAGAGGGGTTTTAGTGATAAATCTCGAGTATATATTTTGTCGTTGAAAGCGCGATTTCTAAATAACCGAAAAGCGGAGTATGAGCTGGACTCGTACAAAAATATGTAAACAGGTTAATTTCGGGTGTTATTACAACCGTAAGGGGTTCATTAATTACGGTTTTTTTTTAGTTTTTTTAACTCCTCTTCCTTTTAGTGATATCTAGTAAGGTTTAAGACTAACCACCTCCCCTATATAATGTTCTATGAAATTTTAATTTTTTTAGAGGGTATTTGGGACTTTTTTCCCAAAAAAACAGTTAATTTTCCCCTAAAAGATCCAACCTTAAAAAAAAGTTATATTTTATTTAAAGGGTCAAAAAAAATTCTACCAAAGGCCTCTCTGCTATAAATTTCTAAAGGAAATTTAATAAGAAAAAGAACGCGGGGACTAGACAAATGTACCCCAAAGAAAACTACAGCTGCAACAAAACATATGTATGTTAAACATGAAAAATACCTGGTGTCGCAGCATCCAATTTTTTTTCCATTGCTTTTTAGATCATCATTCGAAAGACTCAGACTCCAGTCCTCGATTTCCCTGCGCGGTCGTACTCCAACCCAGCATATCTCTGTGTTGCTGCAAAGGGAACGGGTTTCGTCTAATCGAAGCCAATGCTGTATGTATTCAGCATCCCACGTAGTACACCCCAGCCCCCTTCTGTCGCACTACTCCACAAAAATTGTGATGTTTTGTCCTCGTTAAGATCTGAATTTGAGTTTCCTAAAATGCAGACTGTTGACATAACCCTATTAAGTTTCGAAATTGTTTTTTTGGTTGTCACACAAAAAGGCCCATTAAGTTTAGAAAAAGTTGCTGCAGAAAGTCTTGTACGGGTGTTTGTGAAAAAATCATAATTTTTGAACTAAAGGGGGAAAATCTATCTACTGAGGTAGGTGCTTATAAAAAAAAAATTATTTGGGTTAGGTCAACTAGATCTAAAATGTTACCTATAAATCAATAAGCGAAAACTTAAATAGAAAAAAAAAACACTGGAAATTCTCTATGTGTATTTAGAAAATATTGAAACTTCTTTTTAGTAAGGTAAAAAGTTATTGTCTGCTGGGTCTGGATCTGCTTTAAGCTCAATATCAAATGGATTTTTAAACCCCCCAATCTAGGATTATATGGCAAAAATAAGTAAATTTTTTATTAATTTGTATTTCAAATTGTAAATTTTTTTTTGTTTAAAATAATGTTTTTCAGCTACCAAAGAGTATAAATATTATAATATTTTGGGGATTTTTTTGGGAATAAAATTTAACAGCGAACCACCAGTACTTTCTTTTTAAAAATTAATAGAAGATAAAAAATTAAAATCCGTACAAAAACTAGCTTTTCATTATTTTCTTTTAAAAAAAAACTTTCATCTTTTTTAAGTGAAAAAATTTTTTAAATTTTTTTTTTTCTAATCTTTATTGGTGCAAATACAAACTGGGGCTCTTTTAAAGCTATAAAACTAAAAAAGATTAAGATGTTGTTTAAATCTAAAGGCGGACGTTGTCCGATGTGTTTTTTTTTTAAAACGTGTTTAAATATTATGCAGTGATATTTTTTTTGGGGGGGCTTTAGGGATAAACTGCAATTGTCTTGGATGCAGTGAACGGATTATTAAACTTTATATGTATTTTGGGAAAAAATGCAGAAAACGGCTTCAAACCCTTGTATTTGGCTTTGCTACTTTGCTCTTGTAGAACAGTAGTAGGGGTCGATGCAGGCTAGGAGCAAGTACAGGGTCTTTGATTATATTTACGTGGCTTCTGGGGGGGCCCTTTTTTTTTAAAGATATAAAAAAAAATTTTTTATAAACATTGTGGATTTTTTCCATATCATCTTTTTTAAAATTTTTAGTAAAAATATCTCAATAAAAAAAGGGAAAAAAATAGGCAACTTTAATTTTTTTAAATGGAACACCCTGTATATTATGCGCTACAACGAAAGATCTTTTTTCTGATTTCAAATATATACATTGATGATTTTTTGGATGAACCTTTTTTGAGATATTTTAGGGTAAATTACACTGGGGAACAGAAAAAATGTTTCGAGACCAAAATACCAAAGTCTTATTTACTTTATTATAAATTAATAAATCTATCTGGAAAAAAGTTTCAGTTGGCTCTGGTTTTATAGCCCCCTCAAAATAAAATTTTATCTACCAAAATTTTTTTAATGAAAATGGGACCATAAAATTAGAAGACCGGGGTTTTATTACACGGTGTACTTATAAGGGTTATGAATACATGAATATAAACCTATAGTGTTATTAGTTGAGTTTAACCAAAAAAGTTGATCGAGAAGTGTTGATTTGAGAAATTAAAAATTTTTTTTGAGTAACTTTCGGAGTTTGTGTAAATCCCCCGGGGACCATTTTTGTTATATATGTGGTGAAGTGATTTTTGGAAAAAAAAACGTATTTTTCCCCCCTTTTTAATAAAGAAGACTTCCACTTGTATTTTGGCGGGTTGAGACCAGGAAAAAAATTGGGCCCCCATATCGGAATAAATGGGCAAACATGCGAGGCTGGCAAAGGGGGAAAAAAAGCGTAAGATGTCTTTCGCTATTCCTATGATTTGGCGTAAAACCAAAAGGACCACATTACCGCCCGTACTTTTGTTTGACACCTTCCATGAGAAAAGGTTTTCCGAAAAAAAAAAGTCTGCGATAAAGTACCCAAAATTTTAAAATCCCCCAAACGCCCGGTGCCCCATAATGACGAGTTCCCCGGCCCAACCTTTTGGGGGAATATACGCTTGACTCTGATGATGACGAAACGGGAATCAAACGGTGGGGCCGGAAAATGTCGCCGGTCCATCCACTTCGCAAGATTCAGATTTTGTCTGTGAACTTCCCCCAAACAACCCCACAAAATAAGCCAAAGTGAATTAAGTGCCCTTTAAAAAGGATTTGAATTACCCAAGAAAAAAGGAGCTATTAGCCTCACGATTACAACAATGGAATTTTTTTCAAGATAAAGTAAAATTTTCCCAGTGTACCGGAAGCCGCCAAAAAAAATTAACACCATTTTTTAATAGGGGAAAAAAGAGCCTGTGGGGGCTTTTGGGGGGCTAATGACAGCTTTAGATGTGGACTAGAATAAAAAAACTGGGACTTTTCATTGATTCCTCAAAAGTAAGTTTTAAAGCTGTGTTACCCCCTAATGGAAACAATTTGGGCCCTTTCAAACCCAATTGGTCACGCAGCCCCATGAAAGAAACTTTTAGAAATTTTTAAAATGTTACTGGGGATTTAAAACAGTACAAAAAATATAAATGGCAAATTTGTGGGGATTTGAAACTTGTGGCGATTTTGTTTGGGGAAAGCAGCGGGGGTTTTACCAAATACTGTTGTTCCTCTGCGAATGGGACAGTCGAGCACGACGGATCACTACAGAAGGAAATTTCCCGGCCTGAGAGTGTCTCTTGAGCCAGGAAAGAAAATGAACCAGGGGCCATTAGCCCGCAAAAAAAATTTTTCAAAACCCCCCCTTTTATAAAAATTTGGGGGCTCAAAAAATTTTTTTAAAAAGGCCCATGAAAAGGGAAAGGGGCGTGCTTTTATTTTTTAAAAAAAAAATTTCCCCTTCAATCAGTGATGCAAAAATTAAAGGGGGAATATTTGGGGGGCCCAGATTGGGGAAAACCCCCTTCGGATGAGCAATTCAATTCCGATTGAAGGCAAGGCAAGGAAAAAACGCTTGAATGCCTTTAAAAAAATTTTTAAAGAATTTTCTGGGAAACATAAAAGCTGAAAACTATAAAAACCTGGTTGCCCAACTTTTTTTTTTTCCCAAAAAACCCAGGGTGCAATATGTCCCCCAAAATTCATTTTTTGGATTCTCATCTGGGTTACTTTCCGAGAATTGTGGAGCTGTAAAAGGGCGAACACGGTGAGAGGTTCCACCAGGATATTTCAAACATGGAAAGAAGGTATCGGGGAAAAAAGGGGAAAGGGGATGTTAGCCGACACTGCGGGGGGTTTTCGGGGGATCCCAGAGGCTGCAAAAAGGCAGGCAAAAAAGGTAAACTGAATGACAAAAATTTTTAAATTTTAAAGGTAAAAATGTGCTATTAAATTGCTTTTGTTGAATCAAAATATTATTGTTATTTGTTTTTTGTATTTTCATGTATATCCTAAAAAAATTTTTAAAAATAATGCTGATTTTTTTGCTAGCCAACTAAAATATTTAATAGATATTTTTAGTTACTTGGGTGTAGTTGAATCTAAAAACTTTTTTCAGGAAACAAACAAAAAATTGAAATTTTTTCCCCATGTTTTAATGTTAAAAAAAGTTTAATTAGTATCAAGAAAGCCAGGAAACAATAAAATAGTTATGTTGCTGAATTTGGTGAGGGTTTTCTTGGGCCAAAAAGTTTATTTTTGTAATTAAACATTCCTGCAAAAAAAAGGAAGACTTGTCGGTAAATAGAATTTTTTTTAAAAAAATTTAGATCCTGCTGCATAAACCTAAAACTTTTTCCCCAAAATAATTTGGGGCAGTCAGGGTTTTGTTAGGGAAAATTCTAAAGGAATACATTTATGGGTAAAATTTTAAAATTTTTAATTTAAAAAAAATTTTTAAAACTTTTTTTAAGTTCAGATTTCCCCAAACCGAGATTGAATTTTGGATTTTTAAAAATTTTTAAAAAAATAGTTAGTGCTAGTCCAAAGAAAAAAGGGAAAAATTTTTCCAAAAAAAAAAAGGGTATCCAAAACTTTTTTTTTTTTTTGTGCTGTAGCCCTTTTTTTTCATTTTAAAGCTTTTTCGTTTAATAAACTTTCTTACTATATATTTATAGAATTTATAGATCTCCCCTTTTGGGGAAAAGTAAGTAATTTTCCCCTTTTCACTGTCGTCACATTTTTTTGTTCCCCAAAAAAAAAACGCCAAAAAGCGAATTTTTTTTCTTCTGAATTGAATCGAAAAAAAAGCAATACAAACTATTTTTAAAAGTTAAAAAGATAAAAAACCTTTTTTCAATATCAAAGTCTTGATTAAAAAATTTTATTGTTTTTTTTTTGTTTTTTTTTAATTTGATTTTTTTTAAATTTTTTAAAAAATTTTTAAACCCAAAATATTCAAAAATGGTTCATTCAAATATCATCAATGTATATATATTTGAAATCAGAAAAAAAATTTTTTGTTGCATAATATAGGGGTTTCCCTTTAAAAAAATTAAAAGGGGTTTTTATTTTTCCATTTTTTTTTTGCGATATTTTTTTAATAATTTAAAAGATAATAGGGAAAAAAAAACCTAAAATTTTTATATAAAAATTTTTTTTTGTCTTTAAAAATAAAGGCCCAGAAGCCACGTAAATATAATCAAAGACCCTGTACCGCGCCAGGGGTTCGTATTTTTATGGCTTGCTTTGAACCCCCACTAGTCTACTCCCAAAAGTGAGATTGCTTGTTCACCGTAAGTTTCAAGCCTTTTTATAATTTTTTTTAAGGGAACAAATTTAGAAAATTTTTTTTTATTTAATTATTTATTCAAAAAAAACAGTACATCAGAGGCTAATCGCTCAAATAGCAAATAAATAGGTAAAATATTTCCAGTAGTTCCCACATCTAAAAATCCTTAAATAAAATTTTAAAATGACCTACAACAAAAAAAATTTAAATAAATTTAACCAAATGACAGAACACAGTGAACGCTTAAAAGTTAACGGGTGAGACCAAATTAAAAAAGGGGGGTGTAAGTGTTGAAGATTGAAAATACGGTACTGTTCCGACCCACATCAGCAGCTTTTATACACTGAGAACGGATCAAGAAGGGGGTTTTGGGAAAGGGCTCGGGAAAATTTAAAAGTCTAGCAGGTCTGGGCAATCTACCATGCCGTTAATTTTTTGACCGAATGGTAAAGATATATTCTACGTTTTTTTAAATTAATGAGTAATTAAACGTTGCGATGAATATAAGCCTTCCCAAAATTTTAGTTTGAAAAGCAGAAAATTTACAAAATTTTTGGGTAGATCCGTAATTTTGCTCTGGGGATAAAAAAAAATACCAGATCATACAACAGTAATCAAGATGGCCCGGGGGAGGCTAAAAAAAAGTCTTTAGTCCTCAGTATCTTTTAAAACCAGAAATTGCCTCATAATGACATCTGCCATTCTAAAAGATTTAAAATCACATTACTGATGTGATAGGAACTGAAATTACTTTCAATTTATCAATCAGATGTTTTTAGCTCCGCATTTCTTAGGACCACTGGTGCGCAACTGCCGGGTGGTTTGGGAACTCGTAGTTACCTTATTTTAAGTGCGTTAATATACTTAAATTTTTCCCTTTGATAATGCTTGTTTGCATCTTTTTTTTGTCAATTTTTGATCATCTATTTTCTTTGTCAAATTGTTGGTTTTATCCTTAAGTTCGTTTGTAACAGAGAGGTTTCTACTTTTTTAAACAAATCTTTTCCCTTATTTGTGTCGTCTGTTTTTTTGTGCCTTAATACCCGTGGATTTTGTTGGGTCCCGAAAATTTCTCCGCCCGGGTTTTCCTTTTAAAACGAAAAATGGAATTTTTTCGTTTGTCTAGTCAAGAGTCTTTTTTCCTTTTTTTTTTTGTTGAAAAAAGTTTTCCCCCCCTTTTTTGTTTTATTTAAAATTTTTTTTTTTCTTGGGGTTTTTTTTTTTTTGTAAAAAAAATAAACGCATCCCCCTTTTTTTGGGCATTTTTTACTTTTTTAAAGTACCAAACCCCTTTCGATTTTTTTTCCCTTTTTAAGGGTAAAAAGCAAACGCAGTAAACGTTAAAAAGCGGCACCTAGAATACATTCAGAGTACACGGGCTGGGGTTAAAATAAACGCAAATATTTAAAATAAAATGACAATACAATACAACTAGCCAAACAATAAACAGACAGCCAAGCTACTGGGGGAACTAGTAAACCCGTAACGTCCAGGCTGACATGGGAATCCCAAAAAAGAATAAGTCCTGGGAGAACGCAACAGAGTAACTTTTGGGGGACCAGGACATTCGGGAATAGAAGGCAACAAAAAAGGGGATGAGTTTAGGAGACGGGGATCATCCACACCATACTTTGACCAGAACCTGCACGAGGGAAACCGGGGAATGATCCGAAAAAAATGAGGAATACTGGGAAAAATTTGGTAGAATTTAAAATGGAAAAGCCTATAAGGGGCCCATCCAAAAGAACAAAGAAAGAATATAGAAAAGTAAAAATATTCGCATAAAAGAGGGGTTGTAACAGGACACCTACACTATATAGGGCCCCGGGGACCCAAGGAGAATGTGGACGAGGGGGAAGAAAAGCACCATATCCGGGAATTTAAATTGCATTAAAAAAAAAGGCATTATTTGGGAACCGGAAATACCCCCAGGATTACATCAACAACTAGTCTCGGGGTTATACAGACTTGTAGAAGGAACAAAATAAAGAGAGGATTGGATAAACGAAATGGGAGATTAGGGCAAAAGCCCAAAAGGCTGGTGAAGAATCAAGAAAGGGCCCCCAGGGGAAGAAGAAGAAGAAAAAAAACCCCAAAAAAAAAAGCCAGATAAAAAAATTCATTTGTAACAAGGAAATTCCTTTTATGTTCTGTGGTTTGAAGTTTTTTATACAAAACACAAAATACCATGGTAGGGTTAAACTGGGCAAGAAAAGGAAAATACAGTAGAGGATTAGTAAAAATAAAAAAAATTAAACATTGTGGTTGGAAAATAAAATTATATAAAACAGAGTTTAAAAACGAATTTTTTTAATTCGGCCCCCCTCCTAAACCCAAAATTTTTTCAGATAAACAATATTTAAATAGCCAGATTTAACAAGACCTTATTTGAAATCATAATACCAAAAAAATTAAAAAAAAATAAATGTATATTTGGCTGAAGAGCTAGCAAACATTTAGTGAAAAAAAGGTTTATTTATAACGGAAAGACAGTAAAGAAGTTTTTGTCTACTTTATAGTAAAATATGTAAAAATTTCAGCTTTTCAAAATTTTTCGTTGTTGGCCTTAATTATCAAAACAATATTAAACACTAAAATTTTAAAAAAGGGGGTACCACACAGTATTTTTTTTTTTGTTTATAGACATTCTTTAAATCATTTAAAACGAAGAGCGTATTTTTGTTACTTTGGCTCGACATTTCACACAACCCAAAATATGGAGTTATTAATTTTGACATATTCCCAAACGGACAATTAATTAATGGTTTGTTAAAACGTCCAAAATATCGCAAAATATTTAAAATGCAATTAAACAAAAAATACTCATCGAAAAGCGCCGCTTTTTGCCCGTTTAAACATGTTAAAATAATCATTTTCCGAAGATTAGTTTTCCAACTTTAAAAGGGGAAATTGATATTTAAAAAGTTTAATTTTAGGGTTTTTTTACTTTTCATTGCAAAAATGCACCAATAAGGATTACCAAAAAAAAATTGTTTTTCGTTGTTGTTTGTTTTTCGATTCTTTACAAATTTTATTAAATCCGGGTTAAATTTTATTAAATTAAAGAAAAAATGATATTTTGAGAGTTTTTTTACTAAAAACAGAGAAAAGCTAAATTTTTTCAGATATATTTTAATCTTATGCACCTTTTTAAAAATGGTACTGGTGGTTTGCTGTAAATTTTATTTACCCAAACAGCTTCTATTTTGCTCTGCAAACTATACCAAACCTATAAATACCAGGCATTTTAAAATGTACTTCTAATCAAATCATTCATTTGAAAATTTTTGTTTATTTCACTCATAAACATCTGAAGCAAAAAGTATAAATTAAAACTAAAATTATAGATTTATAGTTTAATGTTTAAATAATTGTCATTATCAAATATTTATATAATTTTGTTTTTATTTTGGCCGATTTCTTTGTTCTTTTCACGAGGTGTATAAAAAACCGATTATAAGTTGTAATTATTTAGATAAAAAAAATCTAGTTTATTATTGTTTGTCCAAATACATATTGTCTTATGATTTAATATTGAAATAAGATCTTTTAGGATGCAATTTATAAAACTTTTTAAAATCATTTGCAAAAATCACGTAATTTGAATTGTGTTGCAGGTTGAAAAACGCAAGTAAAACAGTTTTTATTTTTTAGCGTATTTTTTATTAAAGGTTTTTTAGTGCAAAATTATATTAATTAACATAATACCATTTTTAGAATAAAAAGTATTATATAAAAAAAGTTGATAAATCTGAAATTGTTTTGATGATCTATTTTATTTGCACTTGGGTTTGTCAGCATAATAGGTAGCAGAACACTTTTGCTTATGGGTGTGAGTATCAGAGAAATGGAGTAAGTAAATTTAAAAGCGGCCAATTTTATCCGTGGAAATTATATTTCAGCATAATTTTATTAATAAAAAAATCTTGGTTTTTTTAAAAAATATTTTTATATTTTAATACTGGTTTGACAAAAGCACCTGTACAATTGTTGTTGTAATTGTAAACATGTAAGAGCTTAGCGAAAGCTAGCAGCTATGAGGTCAGGTTCTACAAAACCATAAAACTTAAAAAATATATATTAAGACTTATTAACATTTTAGGTAGAGTAAAGGCTGACAAAAAGAAGGTTTAAAATGAACGCTTATTAATACAGGTTTTTATTATTCTCCATTTCTCTAATACAACGCATGCAACAAACCAAAACAAACCATACATACCCCACAAGGTACTTGTCCCCTTAGTTCTTCTTAACGGATTTATTGTCTTTTCAGTAATGTCAAGGAGGAATATGGAGGGGCTACTTATCGGTGAGGTAAAAGAGTAGCAGGGGTCGGCGCTGTGGTTATTTTTATACAGAGATGCGAGTCGGAAAAGCTTCTCATTATGTGTTGAAATGGTAGAATATCTTTACCTGGAGGAAAACTGTTTCTGCAAAATAGAACACATAGTCAATAAAAATACCAATATATTATGTTATAACTTGTTTAGCCTAATAACCAAATATCTTTCGAACATCAATACAAAACCGTGAAATTGGTTTTTAGCATAAAATGTTCTGGTTTGAGTTCGTGTAATAAACACCTTTTGCATTATGGTCTTACTTTAAGGTTTGCCCAAATATCTCAATTTAAGTAAAACATTTTTCCATATTAAACTGTTACCCGATTAAACAAAATATCTTAGAAATTTTTTTAAAATAATTTACTGATTTAAATATTAACTTAAGTTTTAACATTGCAAACCAAAGGTAACACAGATCCAAAAAAAGTGGTGTGCGGGGTGTGGACAAAGATTTTCTGGCGTATTGGGTCAAACAGCAAAAATAAAGAAAAACCAAAAAAGGAACGATAATTTTGGCAGAAACTTCTGCTCCCAAAACGAATGTTTGAACTACTACTATATAAACTATAAGAGATACAAAAATTTCATAAACCAAAAAAGAGCCTTCCAAATTGTCTATACAAAAATTATACAGGTGTGGAAAGTTCAAAACCGAACATGGATGTTTCGCAAGTAGAACAAAGAAACAAATAAACCACTAAAACAGAGTGAGATCGATTTTAAAATAGGACAAACGCGCCAAAAAAACCTTAAACAGCGTACGCTCGACGAAAGGTTGCCATGCCTCAAATTTTGCTGTCTTCCTGTTCGGGACAGCGCTTGATAAAGTATTGACACATTGCAAATAAATAGCTGATTTCTGATATCACGCTTTTTTTCGTTTTTTGCTGTTTTACACCCAATTTTGACTTTAAATTCGTGTTCAGCAAAAAATACGCCAGAAAATCTTATTCCGACACCCAGCATACACAACTTATTTTTTTGTGTACCTGTGTATCAATGAATATTAAAATAAATGCTGATTTTGGTTAATACCGTTAGTTTTTAAAAATACTTTATTAGGTTAAAGTAAATATAATTTTTGTTGATTTTATTTAATAATAGTGAAAGAAACTAAAAAAAATGAAAATAAATAAAAATGTCTAATGAGACTAAACTGACACTTTGGCAAGAAGCCAAGGATTTTTTTTAAAGGAAAATGAAAATAAATAAAAATATCCAATTAACTAAAACTTTCGTGAACTTGGCAGGAAGCAAGGACTTTATTTTTTAAAAATAAATTTTTCCAAAAAAATGATGAATGGGGATATTGGAAACCGTTAAAATACAATGGGTTTAATAAAAAAGGGGTTTTTTTGAAT
>JAHBCN010001711.1:109289-125198 GCA_019359885.1 Listronotus oregonensis | reverse complement strand
TTTCTTCGTTCGGACCCTTTTAAGTTTAGGCTTGCTAAATACTATTCTTCTAAGACGAGGCCGGATGGTTATTTTAAAGAAAGACTGTATTGACCAAATTCTTTGTTAAGTTAAAGTTAAACATAAAAATCGTACCGAACGAGGTAATTTTTGTCTTCTAGCTAAATACAATTCAACATCCTTAGATATTGTTTTAGCTTTTTCTCCACTATCCATATAATAGTTCTCAAAAGTGGGATTTTCATATCTTGCACAGGTGGTGGCGACAACAGCAGCAATCAAGAAGTTGTTCCTTGACAATTCTGCCGTATATTCTTTACTGTATAACAATTTAATAAATATCACATCTTGTGCTGTTTCTTGAGATAAACGATTTAATGCCAATTTCCACAGGCTTCTTATATCCCGAAGTGGAGGATAACTCTGTAACTCCATGTATTTGACCATGATGAATTTGTTAATCAAGACCAGATGATGCATTTCAGTCCCTCTCATTAACTGAATTACATCCTCATGGCCTTCACCTCCACTGTTTCATTGACTACTTCTAAGATTACAAGAAAAGCACTTTTCCTAAGATGAAAATTGGATGTCATGAAATTGTTGAACATAAATAGGTAATCAGTGTACGGCCTTCGTTTTTCCCAAAATCATAAATTTTCTTGTCTCCCACACTTCCTGAAAATGTTTTTAGTCTGTTTTAATCCACCCCTCCTCATTTTGTGCATTTAATGATTTTACAATAGTTAAAAAGATGACACACATCATTACTAATGGGACTTTCATATTCTGGGTTGCCTTGGAGAAATCAGATTTTCCCATCTTCTTTTAAAATCCTTATAATGATGGCTGTTCAACAATTCCACGTCCTCATTCTTCAGCTGCCTATAATCAGGAATGATTCCTGCTTCTAAGACTGACTGATTAAATTCGTCATTTGATATAAGAACAGTAGGGTCACTGATTGTTAATAAAAGTCCGATTAAAGCTTGGCCTGTTCGTTCCGGGTTTATATTATCTCTTTTCTTTCTTGTTTCGGCATAGTAGAAATGTGAGATGTGATACAATACAAGCTTACACCAGGACTTTGGGTCTTTGATTATCTCATCTACTGGAAGAAAGTAGATTTCTAATTTGGTTTTCTCCCAAACTATCTGGTCCAGTCCTATTTTTGTAAAGCTTGGATAAGATCTCATGTTAGAGAGTTCAGTCAAAAGATTCTTCTTTTTTGGATTGAACGGTTTTTTCATTCTTAACGACGTCTCCATCTTTATGGTTCAAGAGAGATACTCACAAAAGTGAAAGATTTGATAGCAAAGAAGCTAATAATAAAAAAACTACTTTTAAAAATACGACTGTATACTATTCATTGTTTACGAAGATACCCGAAGTTTGACCGTTTTTTCCGACTCAACGACGGCTGTCAGATATTTGGAATGTTAATATTTGGGTTCTTCATCTTCCTCCCTGGGAGCCGTCTTGATTCACTATCGAAGGCAGCGCAGCCTCTTGGGCTATTTGTGCCTAATCTCCCATTGTCTTTTATATCAATCCTCCCATTAGTCTTGTTCCTTCTACAAGTCTGTATAAAGCCGGAGTCTCATGCATCCGATTTCCGACGATCCGATCATCCGAAAGTATTTTGATTGGTCAGAACATGTGGCGCCACAGTTCTGACCAATCAAAATACTTTCGGATGATCGATCGTCGAATATGCAGTCCGGCTAACCGGACTGGTTGGTTGATATATTCCTGTGGGCTCATTTCCGGTTGCCCAAATAATGCCTCTCTTTTGTGATTCAATGCTTCACATTCGCACAGGATTTGGTAGGCTGTTTCTTCCCTACACACATTCTGCAACTTGGGTCCCCATTGTATGAGCCTATCTTTGTGTAGGTGTCCTCTTAGGTTATCGTGCCCTATTAGCAACCCTACTGTTGTGCAAAGTATTTTCCTACTTTGTCTGAGTAGTTTTTCCTTCGTTCTTTTGGATGGCCCCCTTTTGAAGCTTAGGCTTGCTAAATACGTATTCTTTCTAAGACGAGGCCGGATGGTTATTTTAAAGAAAGACTGTATTGACCAAATTCTTTGTTAAGTTAAAGTTAAACATAAAAATCGTACCGAACGAGGTGAAACATGCATGATCAAAAAACCATATACTGTGGTCTGAAACAAAAATTATTTATAAAGAAGCCCAAGGGTGGTAAACTTAACAAGGAGTGCTCAGTCCCATTTAAGCCGATATATGCCAAATTTAAAAGTCAATTCGATATTTGTGACGTAATAGTTTTGCCTATTGTTTTGTTTACGAGTAGTATAAAGTCTTAATTTTATCAAATGGTATACAATACAGATCTAATAGTAGGTGTACATCCAAATTAGTTTTTAAAAGTTGAATATTAAATAAAAATTAATAAAATAAATCTGTCTTCTGGGCAAAAGGGTGACGTCAAAACATCACCTATATCTGCGGACAAATAATGAAAATCGAGCACTCCTTGTTAGGTTTACTACCCTTGAAAGAAGCCCACTGAAGAGAAAGGAAATTAAAAGTAGCTGCAATAATTTAAAATAACCAGAATGTACTTAGAAAGTCTAGCATTGTAATTCCAGATATGTGGCAGCTGTCGTTGAGGCAGGAAGAATCGGTTAAACTTCGGGGATCTTCATAAACAACAAATTGTATACAAGTGATAGTTTTAAGAGTAATTTTAGGTCACTTGAGAACGGTTGGAGATACATATTAACCAAAACGTTTATCAAATAAAGATACAATTTTTTTATATAAATTTTTTAAAAAACCCTATACACATTCGTTCTTGCAGAATTGTGTATGAATATAGATTGTTTAATAATAGTACTGTATATTTAAAATTATTACAAATATAAATATTGTATTTCGTGTTAAAAATTATATCAAGGGAAAAATATGTTAAAAGTGATCCTAGTTTTTGTACTATTGAGAAAATGGGCTATGTGTTTCGTGTTTTAGTAGTGGTGTAGTTTTTTATTTAGCTACGATTTACTGTTATTTATTTACATATATTTTTATTTCAGGGATAAACGATTAATATTAAATACATCTCTTATTATGTTGCGTCTTATAATATACATTTGTTATTTAATAAGTTATTACTTATTGCCTTTGAAATTATTGGTTTATTTACATTTTTTTCTACAAAATATTTTTTTGCTAATTTGGGATGATTGTGTTTTTAAACGCTATTTTGCGATGATTATTATGTAAATATGTAGAATAAGATTTAAAATGGTAATTGTAGTTTATTAAATTTTAGGGTAATTTTAATGATTATATTCACAAATGAATTTATCTGTGCCTGGATGATTATTCACTAATAAAAATATAAAAATGCATTAACTGTTTTTTTATTAATAATCCTACCCAGCTAGCAGTCATCAAATAATGTATAGTCTGTCTCAAAGTATATCGTTATGGCTTTTGACGGACCGTTAAACTTTTAACGATTTTATTACCTGTTGTTATTGGTTAAACCTATTTGTTCATAAGGGCAGGGATGGGCCAGGTATTTCTTGAGTATTAACCATTAGGCATATAAATATTTTGGCTAATATTTTAGTGACAGTGTTGAATAACCGATTTTACTGTGCATTTCGAAAAAGTTGTTTTACGAGAATATAACTATGTCGCGTCGAAATCATTTGTCATTAGATGCAAAACAGGTTGTGAAAAATGGGTATGAAACTTTAATTAGTAGAGGTCTAATTAAACAAGAAGTTTTAAAAGAAACATGTCTACTTACAAAAACTCCAATATCATCGATAAGGGATATTATTATTAGTGAAGAATTGAACAAAAGAAAAAAACGTATAGACAATAGTGATCAGGACCTAATAAGAAGGAAAATATATTGTCTTTATAAAAGCGGAGTTATTCCTACCTTGGATAAACTGAAAAAGGAGCTAGACGAAGACGAAACCAATATAAATATTAGCCGTGCCATCCTCCATAGAGTTGTTTGTAAAATGGAATTTAAATACCGCAAAATAGACAAAAGACAAGTAGTAATAAAATCGCACAGATTACGCACTTGGAGATTTAATGACCTTTAAGAAATTAAGAGATATAGGTTAGAAAACAGATCTATAATTTACCTTGATGAAACATGGTTCGATACACACGACACAGTATCCAAAGGATGGGTTGATTCCAGTCAAAACTGTCAGATGAAAGCACCTTCAAATAAAGGAAAACGCATTACCATAATACACGCTGGTTCAGAAGACGGATTTGTCCCAAACTGCTTGCTGTTGTCTGCAAAGAATATTAAGGATTCTAGCTTGGATTATCATGAGGATACAAGTGCAGAACTTTTTGAAAACTGGTTTCAAAATTATCTTTTAAAAAATATTTCAAACAACAGTGATATTGTCATGGATAACGCAAGCTACCACAGCCGTCTGCTACACAAAGCACCATCTTCATCAAGTTCAAAAACTGAAATCCAGGAGAAAATGATATTTCTTTGAATTCAGTTACAATAAAACCCAACTTTTGGAAGTCCTAAATTCATATGCAATTAAAAAACAATATGTATGTGATAATTTGGCTGAACAGGCTGGGCATACTGTCTTACGGTTTCCTCCGTATCACTGTATGTGTAACCCCATAGAGCATTTGTGGAACCAAGTAAAATCAAAGATCAGAGCAAAAAATGTTACACCTACTTTAAGTCCCAGTGTTATAGATTTGATAAAAAATGTAATTACTAACGCTGGAAAAATTCACTACCACACATTATAAAAATTGAGGACTCTTTCATTTCTATCCAAAACAACATAAATCCTATTGTAATTAATCTTAGATATTTAAATTAAAAATGTAATTATGTATAGATAATGCAGTTATAAATTTATTAAAACTTTGCATATATTTAATTTCTTAAAGTAATTATAAGATTATACTTACCTAAATAAACAATAAATTATAAATCTTTATATATTAAAGTCGTCCCTAATGTCTGTCCTTTATACCTACCGATCCGCAGTTTTATTGGTGTCGGCAGGTATAATCCATAAATGAAGGCAAGAGCTAAGACGGTATACTTTGAGACAGACTATACATAATGTTGTAAATAAAAATATTTTCATGGAAATGGAAACATTGGATATTTCCGAACGTGTCTCGAAAATATTGGAAATTTTAGAAATATCGAAAAAAAAAATAAGAATGCGTTTTAACCATCAAAGCAAAGATTTTTATATATTTCTTAAATACTATTGTGCAGTACCAATTTCACACTAAAAAATAGTTTCCGAAAAAGTATGTATTAGGATTACGAATAATTAAATCTCGATCTCAGAGATTTACCTATTAGTGCTTGTTGGCTATTGCTTGCTTTAGAAAAAGTTTAATTGCACTCCTATGATGACGACATTAATGCTAAATACAATATTCAAGGTGTGGATGATATCGATGAAGATATGCCTCTTGATCAAGTTGCACAACTTGTGTCTCGTAGCCGTGTGTAATTTCACTGTTTTCTTTGTATTTTCAATACTTAAATTTTCATTTATATTAATGGTTTTTGCGTTTTAACTTTTGGATAACAATTCCACTTATGTATAAATAACTACTTTTGAAATGTTAAAAATCGAAATTTGCTATTGGATAAAAGGGAAAAAGTAGCTTAAAAAATCGGTAAGTTTACGGGTCTATCAATCGTGTCGTCAATTCTTACCTCAGTAGCGAGTGTATTTTAAACTGTTAATTAATTTGCTTCTTTTAACTTTGTTTTGTTTGCGCAATTGTTTTGCCAAATAGCATTTGTACTTAGATTTTGAGCCAGATATTTTTTGCCTGGTTTTGAATACTTCGGAAATTTAACTCCCGCCAAATCTGACCATTTATGGTATTACTTATGATAAACTTTACCAACCAACCATTTAATGCTTAGTTTTTTGGGTTTTGTAGTTTTTATTTTTATATTTCCATATGTTTCCAAAGTTTCTTGGTATATTGCCGGAAATATTTCCAAATATATATTTCCGGAAATTTTGCATCACTAAATGTACAATATCATTAAAATGCCGTTATTACAGTAAGAAAAAAATCATTGACCTCATTTTGATTTTATCCTTAATTTTGTCATTGCCAAATCAAACGTCAATTTTCCGGTACAATTTTTTTTTAAATTGAAACATTCAAAAATTGATATTTTTGATTTTTCTTTTTAAATTATTTGTTTTTTCACGTAGAAATGAAACATCACTATTATTAAAATGCCGTTATCACACAAAGAAAACAATCATTGATCTCATTTTGATTTTATCCTTAATTTTGCCAATGCGATTCAGATCAAGAACCAACAGTATAGCTACTTAGTAAGCAACAAAACAGAAAAGTTCAGTGTGACGTTTTCTTTTGTGCTCATTGCCAGCACATTCCAGGGGTGATTCCATCATCTCGCTCTAAGCCATGGAAAATCATTTAAATATTTAACAAAAACAGTACTTAATTTAGAGAAGCAGAGGTTAAAATCACCATTATTTGCCGTTGAGGGCGCTACTTACCATTATAGTTTTAAACAATATTGTTGTCTGTTAGAGTCTATTTTCGCTAAAAAGCTAGTATAAAAAACCCGCACTATTGCAGAGTTTTTAAATTTTTATAGAAATATAGATTTGGTACTCATTTTATATATGCATAGAATGTAAATACTAAATTTAAAAGTTAATTGTCTCGAGAGAGATTTTGATCAATTTTAGTATAGGGGTTTTGGGGCGCTGATCACGAATTACAGATTTTTAGTCGGAAACGTTTTGTGTTCGAGATATCATCATCAAACTTAAATATCAAACTAACCCTAGTTTTACCATATCTCCCCTATTTTCGCACACAATTCTTGATTTTAACACTAAATTACCTCACAATATTTTATAAACACCTTTTAAAAACTTGTTTTTGTATTTATTTTACACCTTTTTCCATTAAATTGCGAAGTCCATGTTTGCTGGAAAAATTCCTAGTGTGTACATGGTTGTGGCATTTGAAAGTGAAGCTTTGCTTTGCTTTGCAATTAAAAAAGGTATAAAATAAATATAAAAACAAGTTTTTAAAGGGGATTTATGAAATATTGTGAGGTAATTTAGTGTAAAAATCAAGAATTTTTGCAAAAAGAAGAAGAATAGTGAAAATTCTTTCAGATTTGTGTGCCCTGAAAAATTTCTTATACTAAAACTGTTCACAATGGGCGTTGAGGCAACTTTTGAGACAACCGTCGTTAAAAATGCAAGAGTCCCTACTGAAATTTGCAGAATTGTGCTTCTTGTCCTTCAAGAATATTATTTTTGTAATAGCTGTGTAAATCTAAACATAAGATGTTCTGTCTAATACTAGTGTAAAATTATTAGTTTTGCAAAGGTAATGGTTCAGAATGGGGTCCACTTTTTTGGGATGTAAAATCAACATGATGAATTTTTTTTTAACGTTAAATATTTTATTCTTAAAGAAGAATAATTAAACAAAAAATCAAAAATATCAATGTTCCGAAAAAAAAATTAAAAAAGAGGAAAATCCAAAAATTAATATTTTTGATTTTTTTTTTAAATTATTTGTTTTTACACGTAGAATATGAAACAAACACTGGACATTGCTAAATTTTAATGGATGCGTTTTATTGACGAAAAACCAAAAAATTCTATTTTATTAATTTTAAAAATAAAAATTAACACCGAAAAAATATTTTTTGGATTTTTTTAAAAGACTCGTGAATTTACGTAAAATAGAACAAAATATGAAAAAAAATGTAAATTTCTTAATTTTCCGATTTGTTAGGGTCAAGAATAGGTCGAACCGCGATTCTAAACAATTACTTACCCCAAAATTTAGAAAATTCATAGTTACCACCACGTCTCCTTATTTGCAGGTTTGTGCACAATTAAACTATAATTTTTAAATATATTTTCATTATTATTTTTAATATAAACTGTATTTTAGAATTTTTAAATGTTGTGATATCGTTAAAAGTTATTAAAAAATTTGCTAAAATATCCATAATTTAATCGCGCGTCGCGTCGCATCCTGGAAGCCGATGCCGATGCGATGGTTGCAATCAAAATCCCGTAAGTATGTGGAGTTGCCTATCTTGGCTTGGCATTGGGCGCTGAATTTAGTCTCGTAAGCGGCATGCGGTTTGCACTAGTTTGCAGTCACCAGGTCACACTTGGTCACACTGCAAACCTTTATTTATCTCGCAGGCTGATTTACGATTTATTGTAGTATAATTTGTTATTTTGGTTATATGTGTAACATATGTAGCTACTTGTATGATTTATATTACAGTTTTTGTATGTATATTAATTTACATTAAGTTTATTGTGGTTATTTATTTATTTTTTTAAAGAACCATTAGAATTGCAACCCCCTTACTTTTTAACCCACGAGCCGCCACAAGGTTACCACAAAACACATATAGGTACTACCAACGAAGGTACTACTTACTACCTTATAGAGGATTTTCCTGAACTCCTCTTTTCATTGATTATTTCTGCTTAGATATGACAACGTTGCTATTTTAAGGAGATTTTTAAATGTTGTGATATCGATAATAAAAAGTTAGCTAAAAAATTTGTTTTTGTAATTTTAGCCATTGGTCGTAAGATGGCACTTAAAATAATTTTCATGTCAGTTGTTGATGGCCAAGGTTAAAACATAACCTTTTTTATATATTTTTTTTGTTTACAATTAATAAATATTATTTGATCGCTCAGATGTTCAAGTTATATGTTTATAACCATAATTTGTAAAGTTTCAAAATTTCTCATTCGAAATATTTGTTTTTAAATTAAAATGTCCTCCACAACAGAAGCGACTCCGTGAGTATCTAAAAAAACAACAAACTGTTACACTGGTCTGTAGTGTTTTGGTAATAATAATTTAATATTTATGTAGGTACTAAAGTTGCTGGTTTATCAAATATTATTTATGTATATATTTTACAGAGAAGAAATATTAGTACAGGAAAATGTCTATATGAATGCTTCCAAAACTCTAGGTAATGGTATTGTAAATATATTTGAACCACCATTAAAAGAAGTAAAGAAGCAGCTTAAGGAATTAACGTAAGATATCTTACTTCCTATTTACCATTATAAGCTCCTCAATTTTAAGTTACGAGAAATTTTTATTTTCGGCCTTATTGTGTACCTACACTTTCAAGCCGCGTTTATACCAAAGTTTTCCACAAGTTGCGGTTAGTTGTGGTTGTGTACAAAATACAGCAACTTTTTCTGTCTTTCACTTGTAAAAAGAAAAATCTTTCACTAAATTTTGGTTTCCCGCAGAGTGTCTGTAAAGATCAAAGAAAGTTGACAACTAAAAGTGGATGATTTGTTGCTGCGCGCTTTGCGCAAGCAACTTGTAGAGAACTGGAAAACTACTTGTTTCTTTAAATTTGAGAAGAGCAACATTAAGTTTTTTACAAAAAATCTTCCACTTGTTGCTCTAATTTAGGAAGAGCAACTTTGAGTGGAAAACTTTTAGTTTTCTACAAACAATCTTTTGTCAACTTTTAGTCATCAACTTTGGTGTAAACATGCCTTTAGACATGTGTATCTAGATAGATTAGTTAGTTAATATTAAAAAACAAAGAAGTAGGGTTTTTATCTAATTTATCCAAATTAAAAAAAAAAAATATTTCTTACATTTTTAGGGAAAAACAACAGGATCTCATACAAAAACTCCATTATGAAAATATGAGCATATCAGAAGTCCAGTTTTCCAGTGAATTACAGGCAATGGTTATTAAAATAAAGTTATATCATACTAAGCTACAATCCCTTAAGAAAAATATTAAAACACTTCATGAGAGAAGTATTAAGTTAAAGGTGAATATCAGCATTTACCGGTAAATGAACAAGCACTTACTAAAACTTTGGTACATTTTTGTAAAAACCATTACTATTGGTTAGGTACATTAGTACCGGTTATTGCTAACTAAATTGCAACAAAGTGGATAGTTTTGGTTAGTGCTCATTCAGTTTTTTTTTAATATTTGACATTCACCAAATTTGGTTTTTTACGATAACATACAGTGTGTCCTAAAAGTCCTGAAATGTACAATTATCTCATGACCTGTTGGGACACACTGTATGATATTTGAAATCTAGAGGAAAAATAAAATTCTGTGTTCGCTGGAAGTACAGGTGACGTTGCCAGATATTCCACTTTCGAGAATTCAGTGCCAACTTTTTTTTTTAAATGGAATACCAAGTTTTTTTTGATATTTTTCGCAGTTTCTGCATAATTTGCTGTATAATGGTAACAAAATACCAAGGTCCAAAATCAAAGTTTTCCAAATAAATGGCTTTTTTAAGAGCAGGTAACATATCCCATATAAAAAAATAATTGTCGCTTCTTGTTACTTTTGGCTTTTGCTTTTACCTTCTAAAATGTGTAACAAGTAGGAAACTGTTGAGAAATCAGATATTACCTTTTACTTGTTTATTTAAGTAAAGTATTTTAGACACTTGTTAAAGTATATGTCAAATTTATTTGTCACAGTGTCATACCACCTGTTACACATTTTATAAGGTAGAAACCAGAACTAACAAATGTTTTTTTATACGGGATACATTACCTGTTCTGAAAAAAGCCATTTATTTAAATTATTTTTAATTCCAGACCTTGATATTTTGTTTCCAATATACAGTAATTTACACACAGAATCTGGAAAAAATAATAAAATAGTGGTTATTTTATTTAAAATAAACAGTTGACACTGTATTCTCAAAAGTGAAACATTTTGCAACGTCGCCTGTACATCCAGCAAACGCTTTTCCCCCAGGATTCCAAATTTTATACAGTGTGTTTCACTAGTTCGTGAAATAATTGAATATTTTGGGACTTTTAGGATACACTGTATACAGCAATTAAAAAGATGGTTTTTTAATATGTCATAATTTTTAGAAACGTGCAATAAAACTAAAAGAAATAAAAGAAAAAGAACCCATTGAAGAGATTATAATCAGCAAGCCGAGTGGTAGTATTATTGGAAGCAGCAATTCATAAGTTATTGAATGATTTAGCATTTTTTATACTTATTTTATGTATTTTCATTTTTTTAATACTATTTTAAAAAAATATATATAATTATTACTTATCTTAATTAAAGTTTTTTTTTATTTTAAATGCAGGTCCATTGCTTTCTAAATTAAGTTTAAGTGTAGATAGTAAAATAAAAGATCTCAATATCGATTTATCGATATTTTTTAGTTGCCCAGCTAAAAAACTATCGAAAATTTTCTGCTAGTCTTCGGGCATATTGCTCGAAGGTCGTAATCTTCGAGCACATATACTTGTAGAGCCAGCCTTGCCGCTTGGCCGTGCAAGTGAGACAAGAGTAGGTGTATAACTTTCCTCTCTTCAACGTACTAATTGCTCGGTGGAGGTTATTGGTTAGCTCCTCCCCGCCCACCAATTAGAACAGTGAAGCAAGAGAGAAAGGTTATATCCTATATTTCTTTCTCTCTTGCACGCTTGTTCACGTGGCAAGGTTGCCTCTATAGGTAACAAGGTCTACAAAGTAAATTAATCAATAAACTCTGAGTCAAAAATTTAAGTATTTGCTATTAAAAAATGCCAACAGAAAGTCCTTAAAAAATATTACCCATTATTGCTGAAAATAAATCCGATCCATTTTCTTAAAATCACATTTTAATTTTTTAAAGTGTAGAAATCCGAACGTACTCCTGGTTTTTTTCACATTTTTTTTAATTTCCTTTTTTATCCACATCAGCGCCGCCCCTTAGTTGTCCTACCGTCCGCTACGCGTTCTTTTGGCGCTGTTGCATTTTTATTTCATTTCATTCTTTTCTGTCGCAGACGCCAACAGCCAATCGAGAAAATGGCGTCCAAAAGTTTGGTGGTGGTACGTGGTGCATTAACAAAACATTGAAAAAATCGTGCCAAAATTTAAAAAATGTGCGTTTACTTGGAATAGTTTATTGCGGTTTGTTTATAGTTTTTGTGACCCGAGATGACGGCCAACATGTATCGTGTCGGAGGTAAGTGAACATTTTTAATTAACCGGCTTTGCTTAAGAGAAGTCTTCCTCGGTAATAGTCGTACTGTTTGTCTACGATTCATTGATATATTAATTAATTTAGGTTTTATGTAACAATGCTTCAAGTTCCTGCAGAGAATGTTTATGTTCCTTTTCTGCTTTTTACTAGAAAATAAAAAAATATTATTATTAGGGCGATAAGTTGAGATTATTGAACGAGATAAGGGTATAGGAATTACCTAATTAATATGGATACTCCATAAAATTGCTCTTGAAATGACACCCAGGTGCAAGCAATACCCGTCGGCAAGGAGAGCATTTTCGTTGATAACTTTTTGGCGTTTTCAATTAGTTTTTTTTTGGTAATTTTGTTTTAAGTTTTTTTAATTTATTCTTTATTACCTATAGATTATTTTTTTGTAAAGCCCTTATTAGGAACGACTGTGGTGATCAGAATGTGTGGATTATTTTTGGATTAAAATAAAAGCTGAAAAACGTAAAAGTATTGTCTTTAGATCTGGGTAAATGAACTGGGAATGGTCAGTAAATTGTTTGTTTTGGTTTGGGGTTTATTATTGCTGATGTTTTGATGTTGATGGGCTCTTAACCTTTGTGTTAGCTGGCGTATTATTACGAAACTTAGCACCTGGAAGATTCTTAAAATTAAAATATTTGTATAGGATATTTTTAGCTTAGGTGTGCAGTGAATATTGTTTATATTATATTTGATGTGTAGTTTGTATAGATAGTGATATAAATACATTTAGTAGTAGTTCGTAGCGGAGTTTAAACAGTGATTGGACGTCTTGCAGATTACGTGTACTTTGAGACGTCGTCGACGTCTCCTTTTCAAATCCGGCGAATTGAGGAACTGAATAAAACGCCGTCGGGAAATGTGGAAGCCAAAGTGATGTGCTTCTACAGGCGGAGGGACTTGCCGCCTCAGCTGATTCAACTCGCCGACAAACACCAATGTAAGTTATTTTTTTTAAATATTGTGGTAATTTTTGGTTATATTGTAACAGGTAAATAGGTATATCAGAGATACTTTTAACTTAACTTTATTTCCTGCTTTGGCCCGGAAAGGTGTGCTCATTCATTATTCATAACTTTAATGAAGTGAACATAGATTTTTCAGTGATGCGCAGAACTGTATATATTTTAAAATATTTTAAACTGGTCAACATTTTTGTATAGTTGGATCATTTTTAAAATAAAAATTCGGTGCCCTTTGAAAAGAAAAAAAAAACATAAAAAGTAGCAAAGAGGTTTAATTTTTATTGTCGGTCGCCTTTGCTTTTTATATGGTCTATTATTACCTACAGACACGTGCGGGAAGCGGCACATTATAAAAAGCAAAGGCAGCTGCAGTTCAAACCAAATCTTTTTTGCTACTTTTTATGTTTTTTTTCCTTTCAAAGGGCGCCGAATTTTCATTTTAAAAAAGATCCAACTATAACAATATAATTATGGTTAAGGCTTATAATTCAGAATTCAATTTTTGTGTGAATTTTAAGACCTCGGGAAAATGGTGTTTATAAATGTTTAAAAAAAATAATTTTGCCATTTTTACTACAATGACATCAAAAACTGACCAATTGACCTAAACTTTTTTTGTGGAGCCTAAAATTAATTAAGAGTATCGTATGAACATTGAACATCTAAAGGTGCGTATTAGCGTGATGTGTTCATTATCGCTGCCTCGAAAAGTGGATACCATACAGGTGCGCGCGGCATGCGAACTCTGTCATGGTCGAACCACTCGCGTCTAGGGACACCCCCGCTGGCGAGCTTGTTGACAGTGTTGACACATAAAACATGGTTTATTGTGCAGGGAGTTAGGCTAAAAAAATATATTCTAATGTAGTAATTTATGATCTTTTAATACGTCCCAGCATTTCTACGTCTTTACTAACCAGAACTAACCATGACCAAGTAGAACTTAGGGTTTTTGAATTTGTCTAAATTATTTGTAGAAGTTATAAACAAAATTTGGTAATTTTTTACTTACCGGGCCCACGGCCGATTTTATTGAAATTTTGTATACTGGGTTTTTTTGGGGCGCTGATCACGAATCTGAAGTCAAATTTTGTCGAACACTTTTAGTTTTTATGTTATAACGCCCCACTCGGACCTAACCTTAAAATTGTACAAACTTTTCTAAAATTCCTCCTTAAAACTGATTACAGCCAAAATTGAAGATTTTATGGAAAAACACCTATTATTTTTTAAGATAAATTTGATTTTACCTTCAGTTGACAAATATTTTTAATAAAAAATTGCACAACAAAAATATTATTTTTACTTTTAAAAATGTCAAGAAAATGTCTAGTGATTTTTATTTTAGACAGTTTTATGTTGGTACGCCATGGACCCGCGAAACAGTTGAATGGCCTACTTTATAAATTTGAATTATTTTTATTTTTCGCGATTTAAATTTGAAAAGTAAGCCATTCAATTGTTTCGCGGATGCATGGCGTACCAACATAAAACTGTATAAAATCACTAGACAATTTTGTTGACATTTTTAAGAGTAAAAATAATATTTTTGTTCTATTTTTTATTAAAAATATTTGTTAAATGAAGGTGAAATTAAATTTATCTTATAAAATAATAAGTGTATTTCCATAAAATCTTCCATTTCGGCTCTAATCGTAATAATAATAATAATAATAACTTTATTCATGTTTACAACCACAATAAAGGTTTTACATACGTCACATATAATTACATACATTGACAAACTAAAATTTATATGTAAAAGTAAAATGTTTTAAGAAGGAGGCATTTTAGAAAAGTTTGTACAGTTTTAAGGTTAGGTCCGAGTGGGGCTAAACTAAAAGTGTCCGACAAATTTTGACTTCAGATTCGTGATCAGCGCATCAAAAAACCCCAGTATACAAAATTTCAATAAAATCGGCTGTGGGCCCGGTAAGTAAAAAATTACCCAAAATTTAACTACTTATTAAAAAAAAACCCGGGGAATATATAATTACACTTTTAAAAAAATTTATAACTTCTACCATATTAAAAATTATAAACATTTTGTTAATAACTTCTATGTAGGGATAATTTAAACAAATTCAAAAGCCCTAAGTTCTAGTCGGTCATAGTTAATTCTGGTTAGCAAAGCGGCTTTTTATTTTCCCCAAATATATATCAAACGTAAAAATGCGGAGACGTATTTAAAAAGACCCATGATTTGCTGTCTTTACATTAAATGCATTATTTAGAAAAAGCCTCGGAAAAAGCCTATTTTTTGAATTACTGTCAAGAAGCTCGCCAGCAGGGGTGTCGCTAGAGGCGAGTGGTCGAATCAGCATTGTATCAATTTTTTATTATTTGCCAAATTATGCCATACTTAAATTAAGTAATTTATACTTAAAAATAAATAAAAATTCCATATTTATGCGGATTTTTTATTTAATTTGTATATATTTATTTTTTGGGTAATTGTTTAGAATCGCGCCCCTTATCATTTTTTTCTATTTTACGGCGCATTTACGAATCTTTTAAGAAAAATAAAAATACCAATTTTTAGATTTCAAAAAAAAAAGTTTTTTTAAATCGAAAAATTAATATTTTAATTTTTTTTTAAATTATTCTATTTTTGATAAACTTTAAAAATAAAAATATTTTACAACTCAAAAAAAAAAATTCTAAATTTTGCGAATTTAAAACAAAATATAAAAAATCAAAATATAAATATTTTCAATTTTTTTTTCAAAATTGTTCTATTTTTAATAAACATTAAGAAAAAATAAAAGTCTTAAGGAAAAAAATATTTTATAAAAATTTCAAGCAAAAACAAAAAAAGTTAAAATTTTAAGCCTTTTAAATTAAATTTACTCTGAGAAGATCAAAT
>JAHBCN010001711.1:0-109272 GCA_019359885.1 Listronotus oregonensis | reverse complement strand
AATAAATAAAAAATTAAGTTAAGTTAGGAAGATAACCAACTTTTATCTTTCTTAAATTATTTTAATTTTTTAACCTTTAAATAAAATAAAATAAACGTTTCCATTTTAAAATAATTAAACTACCACACAATAATATCATAAAATAGGCTAACAGAAACTCGTCTTTTCCATGCAGTATAAAAAATATAACAAAATTATATATTTTTAATACTAATATTTGTTTAAAAAGTTAACGAATTACCGGATGACTGCCAGAGAGTGCACCGATGAAATAGAAATCACAAAAACCCTATTATCAGTGATTTGCTCTATGAATGCTTAACTTTTTTTATTATTTTTAAATTGATTTGCATGTTTTCACACAAATTAATGTCTTAATTTATATTAACTTAATTTTTGTTAACTTAACTTAATTTTTCTGCATGATTCTACCTTAAGTTCTGTAAATAATTTAAATTCGATAGTTAAATCAATCGTATTTAAAGTGTTCGAGTAAACGAGGAAATTCCTACCATAATTGCATTTGGAGATCAAATACGGAGCTAAAACGAAATAGTTACATTGCTTAATGGAATTCATCGTGATGATAATTTCGTAAAAAACATATTTTTTTCTGCCGAGAATACGTGTGCAGAAATAAAAAAATGTACGTTAGAAAGCCAGAGAATTTAAAGAAAGCATTCGGCACGAAATATAATTTATACCCCCTAAAGTTGTTGAAAATGTTTACAAATAATGTATTCATCATTGGCTACTGTCAAGCAGCCAACGGTGCCCAGTTTAAGCATTTAATTTAGTTGTTTTTAAAATTGTATTGCCATTAAAAATTTTTTTGTTGTTTTTTTATTTGATCTATACTCAAAAATATCTTACCTTATGTTAAAAAATGTACTTTTTCCAACCCCACAATAATAAAATAGGGGAGTTGAAAAAAATATCGATGACGTCATACCTCCTATAGAAATCGCTCTGTGTATATCAATAAATTCGATGTGAAAAAATGCGCAAAAAGAAATTAAACATTACAAGTTAGAGCGTTTTTCTAAGTTTTTTAAATTTTAAAGACCACAACTTTACGAATGCACCTATTTTTATGGTTTGTCATAATTTTAACAAGTGCTGTTTTGGTGCTGCATAATTTTTTTCACCAGATATAAGTAAACATTCTCACCGTTGCTAATCGTTTGTTCTTGTTGACAAAATATTTAAAGTTCTTAAAATACATTGTTTATTCTATCTAGATTTAATTTTACATAGAATTTCAAATTGTAAGTATGTTCTATAGGTATGTGGCGGATTCATATTTTAGTATACTTTCTTTGGGATTGCTCGCCTTACAATTTTTTAGGAAATGGGACCACTTCGGTCCAGGTCCCGGGGTCAATAGGACCCAGCAGGCTCAGTTCTTTATACCCCGAGACCTGGATTAGAGTGGTCCCATTTTATTGCGTACGGTAAAATACCGAACTCTGTTAACGATTAGTTATGCCACTTACGAAGGAACCTAAACCAAATAAACTAATAAACAGAATAGGGCCACGTTTATCTGAACACAATCAATGGATTTTTTTTTTACCAGGACGATTTTATTTTGACACAGTTTTTGTAATTCTGGTCGAACGGCCCCGTACATGTTTCGCGAAATCATACCGAAACTGTACCCGATCAGGCCGCCGCGTCGCTATGACAACTGCGAGATGCTTGTTCTTTTGGTCCGACTGTACTTTTATAATTATACACGTAAAAAGTGGCCGCCATCCTATTGTTATCCGCCATACATAAAAAATCTCACCGTTCAACACAAAAAATTAATGGACCGAGAAATAATTTTATTATAAAACATTTTCTTCGACGCTACCGTTGAATGTTTCTATTCGATGGTGACCGATGTTAAATTGTCTCTATTTGTTTTTTAGCATTTTTTTATTATTAATTTGTCTTCATCTTTATTCAGTTCCTTTCTTTTTTTACAATATTATTGATTTTTGTAAGAAAGAGTAACAGGGAGAAACTTTGTCTTACAGTTTACAGCAAACAATTAAAATTTAAAGTTAGGAAAAAAATACCTAAGCTAAACGTTGTGAATATAGTTGTCTCCAGACATTTGCATTTTTTTGTTAACCATTTATTGTATCGGTCAAATTAAAATTATGTGGCAATGTCACTTTTCAAGCATAACAACGGTAGTTTTTCAGAGACAGACAGCAATCAATATGTTACAAAAAAAGGGTTCAGGTATAATCAAGGATATATTCATATTATCATATATAAATTTTATGATAATAAAATGGTTTAAAAATTTCATATTACTAAGTAAATGGCGTTGGAGTAGAGTTAAAAGATTTTCCCTAATAGTAAGTTCTAATCCATCAAAGACAACACTTCTGCCGACATTAATGACGTCAGTCGTGTCAGAAAAATTTCGTTACGAAAGAGTAAGTTTTTTTTTGTTTATTTTATTATTTTTTACAAAGAAAGTAATTGACAAAGTGCAGAAACGATTTTACTTTTTTATTGAGTATTTAAGAAGCATTACATAACTTTTGTATTTAAAGGATATAACTGTTTATTAACAAAATGGATATATATATATATATATATATATATATATATATATATATATATATATATATATATATATATATATTATATAAATATCTTATACAATCAGGTTTTTATAATTGAAAAAATCTTTATTTTTTTTAGATAGAAATAATAGTTTATATGAAAGTTGCAGAATTTTTCATGAAGATTTTCATGGTGTAAGATAGAAAACAAAAGATGATCGGAAAATTAACAAATCACTATCAACTTCGTTATTTTAATTGGAACACCCTGTATATGATGAAAATTCAAATTCTGCTAATCTTCCTCTTTTCAAATATATATAACTTATCTATGTTCGGATAAACGAGTTGCAAGTTATTTGAATTTAAAATCTGTTCTTATAAGCCATAGTTAGCCATAAATACAACCCAAAATATAAAAGTATTTGACAGAAGTCAATTTTTGTTTGGTTTCCAAGACGAACCATGGCTAACGCGACTTAACTTTGCCAAACTTTGGGTTGTATCCATTTTATTCTAAATAAATAACATCCCACACATCCTTCTTGTCTCTAGGATACATAACTAAGTACCTACCTATTATGTGTATTTAACTTTTAATTCATAACTATTAAAATAAGAAAAAAAGAATCGTCACCTTTAGTTATTTTGGTTCATACCATCCGCTGTTCAAATTGACCTTGATAGTTAATCAAAACGTAAAATTTAAAGTAAAACGATTTTGAATCTGATAACAAAATTTTTAATTATAACTAGTGTTGTAATTGGAAATATTTTCAGTGGAAATGTTTCCATGGAAATGGAAATATTGCCAACTTTCGAACGTGTTTCGGAAATATTGGAAGGTTTAAAATTATCTAAAAGAAGCTAAGAAGGCGCTTTAAATCATTTAAAAATATAAAACAGGTTTATATATAGTTTTTTATTTTTGTACAGTACAAATTTTTACACTAGAAACATAATTTCTGAAAAATTACGTATTTTATTATGATTACGAATAATAAAAGTCTGGAATTCGAGAGTTTACCGATTATTGCCTATTGACTATTGGTTGCTTTAGAAGAACTGGAACTGCAATCCCATGGAGAAGGCATTGATTTTGAATATGATATTGCAGGTGTTGATGGCACCGATAAAGATATATTACCTTCTTCATCAAGTTGCTCAACTTGTGTCTCGTGCTCGTGTGTAATTAATTTTTTGGAAATTTTAGTGTTTTCTTTGTATTTTTAAAACTTAAATTGTGCTTTTTAATTTTTAAATCAAAATTCCACAACCTCATTTGAAATTTCAAAAATCTAAATTTGCAATCGGCTTAAAAGGAAGAAGAGAAAATGTAACTCAGTAGCGACTGTATTTTCTATTGTTGATTAATTATTATTTTAATTTTAAGTTTGTTGTTTCATTCGCGAAAATGTCTTACCAAATACCATTCATGCTTAGATTTTGACCGGATATTTTTTGCTTGGTTTCGAATACTTGTTTTCAAAAATTTAACTTAAGCCGTTTGTCAAAATCAGTTTTTGTTAAATTTCCAAAAGTGAGTACTTTTCGAAACCAAGCAAAAAAAAAATCAGACAAATTGATCATTATGATTTTAAAATTTTTTATATAATCTTTTTTACGTTTTAATATATTCCATATATATATTACTATTTTATATATATTTATATATATATATTAAATATATATATATATATATATAATATATATATATATATATATATATATATATATATATATATATATATATATATTTTCGGAAATTTTCCATCACTAACCATAATATGTCAAAACTGATTTTTTTTCAATAATTTTGGTTTATATTTTATCGAAAATAAATAACTTTAAAAGTAAAATGATAACCATGGAGGTTTACTTGTTGACATAAAGATCAAGTTCCGAAACAAACACTGTATTATTTAATTTTATTCTTTTCAAAATTTAAATGAAAAATATTGCTTTACTATTATCATAAAAATCACGAAAATATCACCTAGCTCCATCATTAGTAACCTTGATTTTTAATATCGAGACCTAAAATTTAAATTTAAACAATATTTAATCTAATAAGAGCTTTCGTGATAAAATCTCTCTAATTTTTATGTTTTGTAAAGCACGGCGTCAACTGAAAAACACTGATTTGAATTAGACTAATGATTTTTTTTTCAAGTTCAATGACCCACTACCTGGTTTTATGAATGTGTACCTAGAAATTTTATGTAATACTGTATAAATTTTACTATATAGTGCTATTGTAGTGTAGGTAGTTAAAATATTCTAATAAAAAGTAAATTAATAGTACAGATAAGAAATCCTTGTGTTGTTCTATTAAAAAATAAATGGTTACGTGCATGTATAACTACCTATGTAGATGTATTAGCTTAGGGTTGCTTAAGCGTACTTTAAACTTGATACCCATTAGTTTTATAAAATGAATAATTGTTTTTTCATTTTTGTTTATTTAATTTTGCTACTACTGTTTTTTCTAATCTCAAAAAGTTGGTCAAAAATACTAAAAATACAGGAAAACACCGGTAAAAAATAGATAAAATTTGTTTTTTATTTTCCAAATGTACATTTATTTAAAAGAGACCATTAAAAATAAAACTCCACCCTTAGAGTTGAGGGTGGACTTATATATTATTATAACCTCAAAGAAATCATTATATTCCAAAAATTAACCAATATGCGTCAAATTTGGTATACGGGGGTTTTGTGCATCGCTGATTACTAATCTAAAGTCAGATTTGTTAAATTCAAAATGGCGGATCCAGTATGGCGAATTAAGTTTTGAAAATATCGTCCGCCATATTTCAAATTTGACCCCAAAATGTAAAAAAATCGAACTTTTTTTTGTTCTTCTTTAATCGCTTATAACTTTGTATTTGTCGTAAAAAAAACTGTAGTAAGAAAATATATTCCTTATTAAATTTCCTTCAAGATAGAATCAGCTAGTAATGGCAAAATGCCTTACACTTGTTGCAAAAAAGTAATGAACAAAAAATAAAACCAGAAAATGCGTAGTTTTTTGCGTGATTTTTTTTGAAACTATTAGATTTTTCTAAGGAGCTTCATATTCAACCAAAAAACATTATTTCGTGATGAAACATCATAATAAATATCGCTAAGTTCGGTTTGATAGTTTTTGCATAATAATTTTGCAATCCAATTTCGTTTAAAAAAATTGACAGTTTTGCAAATTGAGTAGAGTCCGGAATATTGAATTTAAACATTTGATTTTTTTGACATGTACTAGAGATGTCAAGCTTTTAAATAGTTTTTTTTTAATGCAAATCGGATCATTTGGCCATCCTTAACAATTGTTTAAAGTTATAAAAATTTCTGTTGCTTAAAAATTAATTGACCATATGAATTTTCAATAACATTTTTTATTGAAAATATGGTTTAAAAGTACTCGTAAAGACGCTTTATTTAATATATCGCAATCGTCAGTTGGTCGATTGGTTGCCAAGATACGGCCTGCTAAAGTTGACTGGCGTTTAATGGGAATCTACAGAGTTCCCCATAATAGACAACTCATTTTAATTGTTCACTAAAATTGTTAAAACTTAATAAAACTAACATTTTATTACACTTAATTACAATTCACTCTTTGGGATTCACTATAACATACGACTTATCCAAATTTTTAATGTTTACGTCGTCGTCGTCGTCTTACGTCTTTTAAGTAAGTGCCATTACCTTCAATGCACTTTTCAAGAACAAGAAATATTTCATGTCTGGATGAAGGAAAAAATCTATCCACCGGACCTCTTCAGGAATTCGGACTTTAAGATCTTGGATGTTTTCTGAACAATTTGCAAAAACCTTTGACTTTAAATAGACCCACAGAAAAAAGTCTGGAGCAGTTAAGTCCGGAACCTTAAAAGCCAATTTAATTTCCCAAATAGTAAAATGAGTCGGCCATTAAACACTTCTCGCAGAACTCTTAGAGTTTTAAGCGGTATGTACTGTCGCTTCATCTTCTTCTATTAAGTTACTCTTTATGTTTTCACGCAAAAAAACTCGCTGTTGAACTGAATAATTTATGAGAATTAAAACTAAACATTAAATTATGTGTTCAAACCTAATGATGCTTTAAGGTTCTTGCCCATTAGCGCGACGCGGTGCGACGCGATTAAATGCATCAGGGATACTTTACATGTAATTAAACTGAAGCCCGCCCATCTAGGCGATGGGACGCGGCGCGACGCGACGCGATAGCTCAGACAAGTCGGTAGAGCAAGCAAGCGACAATGTCGCATCGTGTCGCATCGCGTCGCTCTAGTGGGCGAGAACCTTTATTAAAAAAATGACCTTTTACGAAAATCAATTTTTCCCAGTTTTTTGACTGGTGCCTACTCGATTAAAAATATATTGATTTAATTTCCAAAGGCCATAGAAGATCATAACATAAAAAACGTACTAACTTATCTCATATAGAATTTATTTCAATATCAAAATAGGTAGTCTATTATTTGAAACCCTGTATAAACAATAACAAATACCAACTTCTTGCACATGGTTTTTATGGAATTGTCTTATTTTTATTCACATTTTACTAACAGGATGATTTCAAAGCAAAAAATATGTATTTTTTTCATTTTTTTAGCCAAAAATTGTTTAAACAATTTTGACCGTAACAATTGTTCATAACTTTAAACAAGGCTGAGGATGCCCAAATAATCTGATTTTAATTTTTCAGAAAACGTTTAAAAGCTTAAGATCCCTAGTATATGCAAAATAAAAATATCAAATATCTAGTTCCAAAAATCAGTTTGCAAAATTGTCCATTTTTTTTAAACGAAATTGAAATTTGAATTGAAATATTACCCTGCAAAAACTATTAAACGGATTTCAACGAAATTTGGCATGATGGTTCACCATAACATAAAGTTTTGTCTGGGTGAATATGGGAGTCCTAAAGTTATGTAAGGGTCTAAAAAAATCCATGTAAAAAATTAAATATCAAATACCACTTAAATACGTAATTTTGTTACAATCCAAAGCTTGCAGTATCTCTTAACGTTTACAAGATTCCTGTGGTAAGCTGTAAACTTGTTCCACCCTGTATAATAAAATATTGATGGAGCAAATGATTTTTTTAAAGTGCAATGACCTGCTTGCATGAATGTACGACTATAACTAAAAATTTTATGTAATACGTTTATTTAATCATATTGTGCTATTTGTAGGTAGTTTAATAAAAATATCCCCATAAAAAGTGAATTTATAGTTACTTGCTGCCTAGAATATATATGTAGGACAGGCATTATTATAGTAAATTATTATTATACCGGAAGTAAATGCAATTGTTTAGGTAATTATGAAGCTTGTCGTTAACTTGGTGTAGACGTATAGGCTATCGTTTGCCTAGGATGTACCGATAAACAACAGTGGCGGGCGGCTCTAGGATTATCAATTTTTTTTGTCTAAAATGTGAGACATGGGACCCATACCAAATATTTACTAGACGCTATTGGCTTCTAGGAGAACACTTTGGTTAAATAATTAATTTTGAAATTTGCAAACAAAGTCGTACTTTTAAATCGTTTTTTGTAAATTTGATCAAAGGAGGTGGGAGGTGGTCGTTTTTTGCAGATCATATTCATAAAAAGTCAAAGTTTTAATTCAGACCATTTTATTATACAGGGTGTCCGGAAATACCGTGCGCATAATTTTAGGGGTGATTCTACATGTTAAATTTTAAAGAACAGTTCATATCAACATAGGTCCGCAAATGCGTCATAAGGTCGCTATGGCGATTCAAAGATGGCACCGAGATATAGGTTTTATTTTATATTTCTGGAACCGTTTCAGATAGTCATCTGAGTTTTGGCCTATGAATTGCTTTTAATAGTAGGTACTTTTCAGTGTTTTTACTAAATTATTATTTCAATCAGGGGCGTGCCGGCAGGGAAGGCCTCGATTTAATTTATTCACATTTTTATTAGACGTCATATTTTTGCAGTTTTCTTTAGAAATTCTGATTTAGCTGTATAAATAACATAAAAAGGTATTCCTGTTGAAAACTTGTCAGGCTAGCCGTTTTCGAGAAAACACTCTTCAAAGAAAATAGTCCATGCATGGTCGCCCAAGCAAAAGAGTATTCCGGCATTTTTTGAAAGGCGAGAACAATATTTTTTTTAATTACACTGTTATTAACACAATTATAATCAAATAAACTTTATTTTTGAACCTTATGTTAAATTCGTTTACCGCACAAATATGGCGAAAATCTGAACAAATTAAATCGAGGCCTCCCCTCTCGGTACGCCCCTGATTAAAATAATATTTTGGTAAAAACACCGAAAAGTGCCTACTATTAAAAGCAATTTATGTGCCAAAACTCAGATGACCATCTAAAACGGTTCCAGAGATATAAAATAGAACCCCTATATCCCGGTGCCATCTTTGAATTGTCATAGCAACCTTATGATGCATTTGCGGACCTATGTTAATATGAACTTTTCTTCATAATTTAACATGTAGAATCATCCCTGCAATTATTCGAACGGTATTTCCGGACACCCTGTATTTATAATAAGTTCAAGTATCTGTATATACATATACAATGAATTGGTTAAACAATTAGAATGACAACTACCAAAAAAAACTTGCCATTTTTATTAAATTTGTGCACCAACATATTTTTTTTATCTTCAATATCAAATAGCAAGTTTAAAGGTTTGTTTTTGGTACTTGCCATTCTGATTTTTTTACCAAATAGTTGTAGATGTAAATAAAGATACATTAGAGTCCCGCTAATCCGAAAATCCGCCTAATCCGAACAGGGCCAGGTCAAAAAAAAATTATAAAATTTTAGAACTAGAAACAGTAAAAAAACAAGTTTTTTCACATAACGTCGTACGTTTCTTAACAAAATCTAATAATAATGTATTTTTTTGTTAGACACTTACAAATTATTGACTAGCACAATTTAAAGTCAGTGATCTTCTTCTGACGCAATGCACTAAACCGGCTTTACACCATCTATTGTTAAATATTAAAGGTGTATTTAGCGTCTGATCTTTAATATTTTATACATCAGACGCTAAATATGCCTCAAAAAGACAATTATACGGCATTATGTGACAAAATTCCGCCTAATCCGAATTTTCGCTAATCCGAACAGGGCTTGGTCCCAATTAGTTCGGATTAGCGGGACTGTAGTGTACTTGGAGTTATTATAAATATAATAAAATGGCCCAAATTTAAACTTTGAATTTTCACAAATTTAATTGGCGAAAAAAGGCCGACCTTTACCCACCTCCTTTTATTGTCAGATCGCAAATTTTGCAAAAATATCTGCATTTTTCTTAAAATTAAGGTATCTAAAAATTTTACATAAGAAAATTGTTGAGTGAAAAAATTTCAACTGTCTATGGTTTTTAATAATTTGGAATTTGACAATAAAATCTGATCAAATTTGTGAAAAAAATACAAATAGAAGATTTGGTTTTGAAAGTCATATAAAAAAATTAGCTTTTTTCCGCAAATTTCAAAATGAAAATATCTTTAGCAAAGTGCTCCCTTTAAGACCAATAACATCTGGTATATATTTGGTGTGGTCTCACTTTTTTCATAAAAAAAAAACCTAGAGACGCTATTGATAAACATGCATTCTGAGTATTGTGTTATAACTAATATATTATACACTAAGCGACAACTGAAATGATGTTCCTTGCTGTTACTGTAGTCTATTTAAAGTAATATATTTTTTGTTTGGGTACGCGAATACTTTTACATGTTAGTGGATTTCGATTTTTAAATTTAAGTTTATTTTTCTTTAAAATCACGATCTAAACGCACGGTAGTGCGCCAGACCAAGTTCTGGCCTAACCTATTCAGTGTGTATATTACACGAAAGGTTTTTGGCGTTCTTTCCTTCCTATCATATTTTTATTATCGTTCGCCATAAAGGTATGCGATTTGTTATTTAAATTCATATACGTATTCTAATTACCTCTGTATAAATTAAAAAATGTATGTCAAGTGGATTCTGAGATATTTTATTTTAATAATCCCCTTTTTTTCTACTGACTAATTCATTTACTCACTCACACATTGACTCATCAAAATTATGGGGCCTTTCCGAGGATGTAGAATCTTACAATTGGTTAAGTTAATTTGGGGTATATTACAAAAATATTATTTTCTAATTTTAAGTTAGTTATTTTTTTTAAATTCGGTTTATTTTTTTTTAAATTGCTTTTTTTAGAACAAAAGGTTCCAACTTACACAGTACCATCTTTTATTAAACAGCCAGTTACCTATGTCATCTTTTAGCCGATTGGCTTTAAAATGTTTTTAGTCAAATATTCTTAGTCGGTTTGCGTTAATGTAGTTTTTTTTTCAGTCATATAGCATAAATAGTTTTTGAGATAGTCGGCATCCTCTTGTACTTGGTTATTCGTTGTATTTATCTCTATAAAGAGATTGCTTATTAACTAAGCTATAAGAAATTCTTATTTTTAGTATCGGCACAAAGTCAACTAATCGATTTTACTGCAAAAACAATATTTTAAAAATATCTTCCACTTGAGTTAAGTTGCTAATTATCTGTCTAAGGTTCCTGGTCGACACAAAAAATTGAACTATGTACATAAAATATAGTAAATTATTACAAAGCAATTAACGCTTATAATTAAGATATAAACAGTAAAACAAAAAATTATTTTGTTGTTGATTTCTCTTATGTGTAAGTGGCTCGTTTATTTTGTTCTGTAAACTTATCTGAAAACAAGGTTTTAATTTTTTTTACAATTTTATTAAAATTTACCAAGCAAACAAGGCCTGGTTGAAAATAAACATATACCAGATTAAATAAATTGTAAATTAACATCTCAGTTAAAATTAGTTAAAAAACCTATTTTTAGTTTATTTGTCTTGCAAGAGAAACCACTTAATGAGTAATGAACCACTGTGCGACGTTCCAAAAATACTCCCACACTAGAAATCACCGACTTGGGTCGGTATACCATCATGTTCCTAAACGAAACAAGGGTGTAAGAAGGAGTGGGAACTCCGAAGCTCAAGTGAGTTTGAGAAACAGGCTGAGTTAAATCTCCGAAAGCAAGTATTTGAAACCAGGCAAAAAATACTCCGCTTAAAATCTGAGCACAAATGGTATTTGGTAAGACAATTCCGGGAATGAATATGACAATCGTTATAATTTGTCAACAATTTAAAATAATGTCCTACTGAAAAAATGACTGACGACAGGATTGACATATCCATAAAATTATCGATTTTTAACATTTCAAATGGGACGAGTGGAATGTCAATAATATATTTTTAACCATAAAATCGTGTTTTTCTAATTGAGCGACAAAGTTTCTGGGTCTGAAAGTGAGGAGGGTGATGAACATCACAGTACCTAGGCCTCAGTAGGCCCGTTGCGCATTCTACTAATTTAAAGTAGGTGTACTCACCAGCATGGATCTTCTCTTGAACGAGAGTGCAGGGCAGCCACAAAGGATCGCTCCACCATCTCATCTTCCTGTTCACAGCCTCTACACAAAGGTGTGTCATTTATACTTATTCTAAAGAGGTGTTTTTGCAGTTGACAATGTTCAGTAAGAACGTCCGTGATTAGACGAAGGTTCGCCCTGGGCATTGTTGTCAAGTAATGTTAGCTGTATCTCTGTCACGATAGTTCAGTAACTCCCTGAAAAAGTCACAGTTTACTGTTTCATCTCATCGTCTTGTGCGACAAAACTTATTGAACAACCTATTAAATAGTTGCTTGGGTAAAAATACATTTTTTATACATACGTTTTTTTAGGTAAAAGCTTTAATATTTTCTTTTTGGGTCATGTTACGAAACGGGTCGAGTTTTTTTTATACGTAAGTAAAAAAGTATATATAATTGGAATATTATTCTGGTAATATTATATCTTCTACATTATAACAGAGTTCCACCAAGTAAAAGCCGAATTGTTATTTGTTAAAAAGTATAAGCGCTACTAGACAAAAAAGAGTTACCAAACTGTACAACTTAATTTCTAGATGAATCACGCCTCAAAAGTCTGCCAAATCTGATATGTCCGATGGTACTCATTTATAAAAAAATAATCTTAATTTGTGAATCAATTACCCTTGGTTCTAAACCTCTTTTAGGGCGTCTCTTTGTGCAGCAGAATATTCTCAGGCAAACTATTCGGTAATTTTTGCAAATCATTCGTTATTTTTCGTTGTTAATGTCCGCATAATTACATTATTTAGGTATGGGCTGTTAATTATAACGAATTTTCTGACAAATGTTATCATTCAGCTCAGCAAGTGTTTAGCGGAAACAAAACATCGCTTTTCTAAAAAGTATTCCTTTTCTTAAAATATACATTAACAAATACAGGGTCTCTCGAGCTGAGTAATCTGGCGTTGTCCTGTTAAAAATTTGGGTTTTCGATCGTCTTAAGATGTAGAAAGACATTTGGTTCCACTAGTTTTTTTTTGTACCTTTATGTTACCTTTAATAATGACTAATGGTGTCGTGATATCATATACTACATCTGCCATCATACTATTACATCCACGATGTGATAAACATGTCTTTTCACATCAAACTGCGGTTCACAACGTCACTCTCTGTCGATTGCTCGACCATCGTGCATAACCAAACACAGCGGGATTTATCACTAAAAATAACCTGGTTCGATTCCTAATTCATCAAAAGTGTTCCTTTGCACCAATGGGGACGGTAAGATAACAGCCCACAACTTCTTATTAGGCTTTTCACTGTACGCTACGCAACCCATGATCTTTAAACCACTGATTCGTAATCGCCCGAGTCGAACCACAGCCAAAAGTCTTTGTTGGTGATCTTGGCGCTCTACATCTGTGACCTCTCGCTCTGTGCCCTTACCCAACTGGTATCCTGATACATCACAAAATGGTGCTTAAAGATAGGTTTAATCTTGTCCCAATTTCTCTAATTAATAATTCCCTTATGTAGGCCCACAATTCGGCCCCGCTCAAAATCACTAAGCTGACGAGTTCTTCGCACTCGAGGTATATTGGTGTATTATAAATAATGCACTTTGAAACAAACTCTCCTAATGTTAAACAACAAATGTGAGCAGATGACTTAAAAATATTTAAGAAGATAAATATCGCCAACAGCTGCTTTGATGTACAAAGCAGTATTAAAACATAATCCAGTGGTGCCTAAGAAATAGAATGAAGTTTAATACATCGAAATGTAAAGTCATTACATTCTCTAGAAAAGAAAATCCAATTTTAAAATCTTATTTTATTGAGAGTGCACCCATACCTGGGGTGAATCCGATTGATGATTTGGGTAATTTTCGATACTGAACTAAGATTCAGTGATCACATCAATAATGCGATATCTAAATCTTTAAAATAGCCGGTTTCATCATGAGAAAACTCTGGAATTTTAACAGATGCACAGATTCTAAAGACTCTTTATTTTAGCCTTCTATGCAGCCATCTTGAATGCTGTTGTATGGTCTGGCCTCCGCTTTAAAACTCATGTATGCAGAATTGAGCTGTTTCAGTCAAAATTTATAAGTTTTCTGTTTTTCAAACTTAAAATTGATAAAGGTTTGCTATGTCATCAGCCACGTTTACAATTACTCGGTATCGATAGTCTAAACAAACGTAGAATATATCTTACAACATTCACTCATAAGATTGTTAATGGCGTTGTGGATTGTCCAGATCTGCTAGGTCTCATTAATTTCCGAGTCCCTTCGCGGAACACCCGCCTTATCGATCCGTTCTCAATGTATACAAGCCGCACTGATATGGGTCGGAACAGAATCACAAACCGTATTTTGCAGTACTTCAACTCTTACATCCCTCCTACTTTTGATTTGGCTGTGCCCCATCGACGTTTAAGAGTAAGTTAAGAGCACTTATGGGCGACCGAGAACGTTTGTTTATTTCACTGTATTCTGTCATTTTGATTCAATTTAGGCATGTTTTGTTATAGGTGATTCTAATAATATTTATTGTAATAATTTTCAAATGTAGAAATTACTGTAGATATTTTTACTTATTTATGTTGTACTATTTGGGCGATTAGCCTGTGATATAATGCATTTTTTGAATAAAAGATTCCAAAAAACTGGCAAGTTAAGGCGTAGATAATGCTGAAAATAATCATTTTTACTGAAGTAAAAATAAATATGTTTGCAAAATGTAATTGAAATTACATTATAAATACTAGGTGTTTACCTTTGTGTCTTACAATGGACAGAAAGCTGACAGTGGCAAATGATTACCAATTTTTATAAAACATAAAATAAAAGAAATACAGTGAAATAAATGCGAATATTGGCGCAGATAACTGGTATTAGGTTTCAGTATTGGCCGACCTATTTTTTACAGTTAAAACGAGCACGTCGATCGTGCGAAAACTGCTGTTTTCATCCGAGATCGCAAACTGGAAGCTGCGAGGCTCGAGAGGTCGGTCGCACTCCAGGAGGGCTTTAACAAAAAGGCGACCGGATTTAGCTCTGATGCGACGAACAACAGGTGCAAAAAGATGGAAAAAATTAGAACGCGAGGTCGTCTTTAATGCCCGATTTTTCACATTGTTGAAAGCGAAACTGTGCGTATATATGCACGCGAGAGAGCATTGCTTACAGCCCTACTTAGTAGCTTTAAAAAGCCATTTTTTTTATTTTGTGTATTTTTGGTACGATTATTCCTGTAAAAATTTTGTAATAGGCTATTTTAGAATGCGAAAAATAAAGTGTCAATTACTGTTATCAGTATAAATTAAGGGTTTAAAAATGGTTATTTATTAACGTAAGTTAAAAATAATAATTAATTTATTTAAAAATCCGTAAATAAAAATGCATTTTTTAAACGTTTGTCTCGTGACACAAAACACTCCTGATTGGTAGATTTTATGATAACGTCACCTGCTTATAAACTTTGTTTGCCTACTTGCGCCTACTTGTGATATATTAGCTTTCGAAACTGTTTTAATAAGATTTTCCTATATTATCCATTGATTTTGTGTGATTTATTTGCAATATTTTACAAATTTTGCCAAGTACTTTAACCGTGGACAACGATTTTGTAAAAGCAGACAGCAGAAACCTGCCCCAATTCGACGCAATCATGGTCGAATTATTTTTCAAAAAAACTTTTATGCTTCTGAGCTGTTTCCTGAACATAAACAATAATTTGTTTACTTTTGCAGGTGGCCATGTGGCTCAGCGGCAGCGGTAGCGTTTGAGGTTTTGGGTTCTTTTCTCCTGCATACCTTTTTTTTTGTTAATCTTTAAAATACTTCTCAAATTTATTTATATTAAATTTTTTAATTTAATAATTGTAAGCTTAGTTTACATATGCCTTAAAACTATGTACTGACAGAAACGTTTTTATGAATGTAAATGATGTATGTTTTTCAATGGATACCTTACAAACCCCGTGTAATTGTAAAAAAACGGCATTTATATGATGCGTAATTGTTGCAAATATTTGTACTATTCGCTATGTCATTAGGATCCCTTCGAGAAAGTTGCAACCACTTTCGGCGCATTTCGACATTCTTTGGAACACTTACAAATAGTTTTTCCGGAGTTTTTAACGACGTATTTGTACATTTTGGAACTGCACACCAGTTGTAACTCATTTTGTTATATAAATCACTGATAAAATGTTAATCCAATCGCACTTTCGTTTTTTGTTTTCAACAAATGTATATGGATGATATGTGCCACAGATCAGAATACAGGCAAGTGACGTCACCGACCCCATTGCGGCGCCAAATTGTCAAAGTAGCGTTTTGGCACGCTATTTAAATCTGGAATTTTTAATTTGATATTTTTCAGCTAATATGTACCAGAATTAAAAAAAAACTTTTACTGGGTTCCTTAAACTCTACTACATAATATAAAATGTATTTTAAAAACCTGTCAAATAGCCTATTTCATTTTGTCTTACTTGAAATTTTGCAAATGAATATTTATTACTTACAAAAAGGTATTTTTGGGTTGTTTTGCCACTGCCAAATAATAATTTAAAGAAATAGGTAGAAAACCCCACTTTTTAGAGGATAAACTAAAAAGTGGGTGCTTAATCCGCTGAAATCGTGACGAATGTAAAAAGAGATAGCTATAAAGAATGTCATTGCTATCTCTCTCTCACCTTGCACGTGATTGGCTTTTTAATAAAATACAGTTTAAATTTTCTTTTAGTCAATGTTGATCAGAATGGGTACAATAGGCTATTTGATAGGTTTTTAAAATCCATTTTATATTATGTAATAGAGTTTAAGAAACCCAGTAAAAGTTGCATTTTTTCTGGTACATATTTGCTAAAAAATATCAAATTAAAAATTCAATATTTAAATAGCGTGCCAAAACGCTTCTTTGACAATATGGCGCTGCAATGGGGTCGGTAACGTCATTTGCCAGTATTCTGATCTGTGGCACATATCCACATACATTTGTTGCAAACAAAAAACGAAAGTGCCATTGGATGTACATTTTATCAGTGATTTATGTAACAAAATGAGTTACAAATGGTGTGCATTTCCAAAATGTACAAATACGTCGTTAAAAACTCTGGAAAAACTATATGTAAGTGTTCCAAAGAATGTCAAAGTTCGCAGAAAGTGGTTGCAACTTTCTGAGAGGAATTCTAATGACATAACGAATAGTACAAATATTTTCTTCTGTGAAGATGTAAGTAAACATAATATTTATATTTTGTAATAATTAATAACATTCAGAATGTAAATATTTTCGTTATTGATTTGAGGTTATAATACCTCTGTTTTAACAGAATGTCTCTTGCAACTCACTTCAAATATTTCCGCTGTTTTCCATAATATTAGTTAAAAATTGTAGCTACAGTCTTATAATTTTAATAAGCATTACACTAAAAGATCCCCACTAACTTGTTTGTTTTAACTTAACATTAATAACCTATAAAAGTTCTTGCTTGCTTTGGAAGTTCATCATTATTTCACATTTTTTAGCTCTGAAGTATATGAGTTTTACAAAATCGTTGTCCGTGGTAGAAGTACTTGACAGAATTTGTAAAATATTGCAAATAAATCACACAAGAACAATGGATAATATAGAAAAATCTTATTAAAACAGTTTCGAAAGATAATATATCACAAGTAGGCAAACAAGGTTTACAAGCAGGTGACATCATAAAGTCGACCAATCAGGAGCGTTTTGTGCCACGTGACAAACGTTTAAAAAATGCATTTTTATTTACAGATTTTTGTAATTGACACTTTATTTTTCGCATTCTCAAATAGCTTATTATAAGATCAAAAAAATTAATAAATAAATAAATAAATCATCCGTGCCACCATGTTATCCCCCATTATCTCGATGCACATGTGTATTAGTTTTTTTCATTTAATAAATAAACATTTTAAATTATTTTACGATGGATCAGAGTTGGTATACTTACTTGTACAAAATAATATTGTTATAAGCGAAATTTTTGGCCAAAATCACTCTTTTGCTTATACATATCTCATTTATTACTTATTTTATTAAAAATTTGTATATAACCTTTTTCATAGAGCTCATTAAAGAGCATATTTTTTGTTCAATACATTTTTTCGTAGCTCTTTTAGTTTTTGAGATATTTAAATATTTATTTTAAATTTAAATCGTTAATATCTCAAAAACTAAAAGAGCTACAAAAATATTATTCAATTACGTCTTATAAAATTACGTAATTTTGATAAAATTGATAGTTTTCAAGTTAAGTTGTAAAAATCGTTTTTAACGATTTTTTTAGGAAAGAAAAAATGTAATTTTTACCCGCTGAGCTGAGGCAGCAGTGCAGCTTTGAATTGACAATAGTTCATTGTAAAAAAAAATGTTTTATGCTTATCTCCTATTGGCCAGCTTTTTTGCGGTGGCCTCCCGGACTATCGATAATATTCGCAAATAAATTAGCAGTTGGATTTTTTTTTAAGAACCATATTAGAAATGCCAAAATTATTTACGATCGACAGAAAAAGAAATTTTTTTGGTACATTGTGGTTTGCAGGTACTTTTCACCAAATATTATAAGTATGTATCTATTTTTATAATAAATCCTTCCTATTTTACATATGGTATTTATTGTTAAATAAATAATACTTAGAAAAGGTATGCATTCATAGTCAACTAAAAAAAGTAAGCTGTTTGCGATAACAGTGTGATAAGATAAGAAAAAAGACCAGAAAACTATCGGTTAAAGGAGGTAATACCATATAGTTTGAAATTATTACCTTGTGTTACCTTGTGTAATTTTATTTTTACTATTAGAGGAAATGTAATTAAGATGACTATCGTGTAAAGCAATAGACTAACAATATTTACACCGGACGTTATTGAGCGTCATCGTCAAAGGAAACACGAGGTTTGGAGGGAATAGTGGAAATACCAAGCTATTTAATAAGTTTTGTTTTTTGATGGGAAAGAGAGTTTAAGTCCGGAAAATGAACTTTACAGTATGAGTAAGATATTTACTCTGGATTTTCGAAACGAATACTGTATTTAAAGGCTTTTCGGACGAATAATGTACAATTTTTTTACACTGTTTTGTCGAAATTTGTGTTTTACAATAATAACGTATTTTTAACCTGCTTCGTATATCTACACAATTACTAATTGTCTTCTTTAAAAACGGATTTTAAGGTACGTTTCCTATGGGGCGGCTGACGCACGCGGCTGCCGCGCAGCCTCTGACGCAAACGGCTGACGCCAGTACACCCTTTTTCTATGAAGTGTAGACGCGAGTGATCTGCTGTCAAAAAAGTACAGTTTTCTGAAAAAATGTGCGAAAAGAAAAAAAAATTATTGGATTTACTATTAGAAGAAATTGAGGACGAAGAAATTTTACTGAAAAGCATGTGCAAAGAAAATGAACAAGTTCATCCATTATTTGAAACCAGAACTGACAAAGGCTTTTTTCAAACTTCAATAAATAGACATTTATTGAAAGATAAAGAGAAATTTAGGCATTTTTTTAGATTAAATATTGCTCTCTTTAATTATATACTGGACTTAATAAAAGAAGATCTAACCAAACAACCGGCGGCTGACGCTTGACTGCCTCGAAAGGGGTAGGGCTGCGGCGTCTGTAGCCGCCAGCGGTTGACGCTCGAAAAGAAACGGAAAAATTAATTGTCACATAAGAAGTACTAGGCGTCAGACGCTGTGCGGCAGCCGCGTGCGTCAGCCGCCCCATAGGAAACGCACCTTTAAAAAATTTGTTTACTGGTGAAAACATTATCAGTACTGAAATAAAATTTCAATTTGACGAAAAGATTGCGTTGATATATCCAGGAAACGCAACTGTCCTGTTTTTATTTATGTCAAGTTGAAAAGTAAAGTTAGTTGAAAATTAGTTTTATTTTAAAATCATTTTTGGTAAAATTGACGAATTAGAGGAAGATGGTGAAAATCTGATTACAAAACAGTATAATATAAACATTATTTTATGGTTTGGGTTTTTAAAGTACAGGCTGTCCCATTTTCGACACTTTTATAGGGTTTCTCCATAATTGTTAGTGCTATCAAAAAAGTAATAAAGGCGTCAAGTGCTATTTTTGGGTCAAACTTAAAATGGTAAAATCAAAATTTGAAAATTTTCGTTCGCTTTGGAGATACGGGGGAAGATAAAAAAGAATGCCAATTTAAGAATGACTCTATATAATTTAAATGAGCTACGGAAAAATGTTTTATACAAAAGTTTCTTCGGGTAGTTCGTTTCAGAGAATGGGTTCCCACGAATGATTTTTTTAGATGTAAGGACTACCAGAAGTTGCCAGTTTGTCACAATTCGTACTTTAATTCACACCGATCTTTGCGATGCATTTTCGAGCTGTGTGATTGGGTGCGTTGTCTGAATATTTTTTTCTTCGGTAAATCAAATCTTTTTTTATTCATTTTTACATCGATCTGGTCCAAAAGGTAACACTAATAATTAGAGTTTGTTTTACCATTTCAAATTCCTTTTACATCACAAAAACCTGATGCTAATACATTCTTTGCCGAATTTTGACATACTCCTCTTCTGAGCTAAGGAGCACCATTCCTTAAACCCTTTTATGTGGTTTTTAATACTTATAGGACCACGTTTCAATTCAGGAACCCATCTTAATACTGTTCTAATTGAAGGTGACGAGTCCGTACAATTGTTTGGAAATTTTTTGTGGTGCTACATCTTTTAAAAATAGGAATTTTATTCTTGCACAATATTCAAGTTTGCTCTACTTTGGTTATAATGTTTGTTAAAAACGTTTTTCTATTACTTTACACAAAACTTCATTTATGTACAGGTCATAGCAAGTGTCTCATATGTTTATGGCTTTTCTATTATAAACAAGTAAATAGCCATTTCGTGTATTCCAGATTCAATTAAATCAGAAGATAAGACCTAAATTACATTTCCTAATGGAACCTTTTGGTACTTTTAATAAAGGAATAATACGAATTCATTTTATAAAATAATTTTTTAATTATGTTTCCAACTTATTAAAGCGACCTTTTTGTAAAATTTTCCGACATACCCCAAACCAAAATAGCGACAAAATAGCGTGCTAATTAAATGAGGTTTCCAAATTTATTTACTTCTGTTTAAGAACTAATGCAAAATTCAACAATTATTTAATAATTGCGATGTTCATAGTAAACTAGTAGACCGCCAGACTAGCATTACAAAAAATAATAAAAAATCGACTGCACATTGTAACCGCGACATCTTTGTTTGTGCTACATCGCAATACTTTTCCATGATATCGCGAAGGCTCTCTTTACTTGCTATTAGATGGCATTCTGAACGTTCGTAGCCTCGTTTCGGCAATAAGCGGCGATGTGCAATGAACCTCAGTTCAAACAGCCGTGGCGAATGCAGCGTATTAATAATGAGTAAATATTTTGCACTTACGTATTCCCTTTACGTATTACGTCGAAAATTACAAATTGTATTTTTAAAAGAAGTCAAGCCATCTACGTCTGAAAGTGGCTAATAAAAGAAAAACAGATTTACAGATGATTTCTTAAAAGCCATATTTAATAAACCACAATTGTATTGTGGAAGTATGAAAGAGCATGAATATCAAAGTTACTTGACATTTAAATAGAAACATCCAGATAAAAAGACAAACCGTAAATTCTTGAAAGAAAGCTGCACGTCCTTCACAAACAGAAGATACTTTTCAATTGGCAACGCACTACTACGAAAGTATTATTAGCAAGATAAAGTTGCTTATCGCGTTCCAAACTATAACGCACACAATTGTGAAAATCTATTTTGCCAAGCAGCTGTTGAAATGGTACATATTGATCGTAAAAGGCTGCAAAGTTAAAAACAATACCTTGTCAATAATACTATCAAAGAAGAATTAGTATATGGCAGAAGATATTGAAAGCGAAGTTTGAAAATCTTAATAAATGCACGTATTCTTCCAAATGGACGAATCCACGGATATATCTAACTGTGCCCAATTTATTACGTTGTAGATATGATACAAATAATGGCATTCAAAAGATATTTATTTTGCCCATTGGAGACAATACACTGGAAAATGTTTATTAACAGTTTTTGAATCCACAAGTAAATAGTTATTGACTGGGAAAATGGTTATGGGATCGTAAACTATGACAGGAATCAATCCTTGCGTCAGATTACAAGAAATAATGCTAATCCCATAGACATTGTTTTTTACATGAGAGCTCTGGCGTCAAAACTTTACCTCCTGAAATGGACTTGATGAAAACCATCATTAAAGTTGTAATTCATTAAAGGAAAAGTTTTACAGACCGTATTTTCAAAATCTGGAAAGACATGGGCTATATTTCAAAATCTTTTTTATCACACCAATAATGGCTTAAGGCAACGTCTTAAAAGGGTATTTCACTTAAGAGCAGCTTTTAATGTATTGAAAGATGAGAAGCCCATATGAAAATCAATTTTCCGATCTATTTGGCTTTTGAAACAAGGGTTCTGCTGATTTTTGAAAATTAAATTTTTTGGGAACAGTATGCAAGGTGACTTAAAAATTACAGTACGATAAAATTTATTCAAGTGCGTTTATACAGAAACGCAATCCTGATTTTATTTATTCACTTGAAAAGCAAAGCTAGTTGAAATTAGTTTTTTTAACAGGAAATTGACTTAGAAAGATGGTACAAATCTGTTACAAAATATATTAAACATTATTTTATGTTTGCGGTTTAAGTACAGCTTCATTTAGACACTTATAGTTTCTCCATAAGAAGTCTTCAAAAAAGTATAACGAAGCTATTTGGCAACTTAATGAAAAATCAAAATTTAAAATTTTCGTTCCTTTGAATACGGAAATAAATAAAATGAATTTAGAATGACTCTATTAATTTAATATCGAGCTAGGAAAATTTTTTCAAAGTTTCTTTATTGTTTCAAGAATCCGAATGATTTTTTTGTAGACACCAAAGTTGCCAGTTTGTCAAATTCGCTTTCACAGATTTTGCGATCTTTTGAGCTGTAAATGATTGGTGGTTCAATATTGAATCATCTTTTATGTATTTTACACGTTTCCGTCCTATATGAGTTGTTTTACCATTCAAACCACAAAAACTGATGCTAATACATTCTTTCGATGACCTTTTTGAAAGGAGCACCATTCCTAAACCCCTTTGGGTGGTTTTAATACTTATAGACACGTTTCAATTAGAATCTGAATACTGTTCTAATGAAACGACACAATTGTTTGGATTTTTGTGGTGCTACATCTTTCAAAAATAGGAATTTTATTCTTGCACAATATTCAAGTTTGCTCTACTTTGGTTATAATGTTTGTTAAAAACGTTTTTACCTAATTATTCTTTACACAAAACTCATTTATGTACAGGGTCATTCAGCAAGAAGTGATCATCACCATGTTTATGGCTTTTCTTATTATAAAAAACAAATGTAAAATAGCCATTTCGTGTATTTTTTTCCGTAGATTAAAAAAAAAACAATTAAATAAAACAGAAAAGATAAGACCTAAAATTTACATTTTCCTAATGGAACACTTTTGGTACGTTTTAATAAAAGGAATAAATACGAAATTCATTTTTTATAAAATAATTTATTTAATTCATATGAATAATTTTCCATTTTAAATTAGCGAATGGAAAAAGCTAACACTAAATACCTGAAAAAAAAAACAAACAGTCAATATTTAGTCTATTGTTATCGTGAGACAAAATATTGACATGTAAGAGGCCATGGAACGTCATTTTTTTGTAAAAACAGTTCTATTTCATATGTATTATGTTACAATATGGCTGTGAATAAAAAACAGTAAAGATTTTCACCATCAGATTTTTATTAGTCTTTTATTTATGTTTAAAGAGTATAGGCCCGCAAAGTGGAGACTCAAAAAAAAACTGCCCCCTAGTTGACACGATTCCACCCAATGAGCTGTTAGTTTAACTGGAGAAAGCATGGATTTGGCATAAGCGTGGCATCATAAACGCACATTCTAAGGTTCTGCCTAGCGATGAATGAACCTCTGTACTCGAAACAATAAAATCCACCAAAACCCGAGAAAATGGTTACTACAGATACTATTTTGTCGTAAAGCGTGGCTGCCAAGTATCTTTCTGTTTTATTTACTTGTTAGTATATTATGATTAAATTTTACTTAATTTATTCCTAAAATTACATGAAAATAAGCTCTACTATTGTATTTTAAACTGTGAATAATATTTGTTATATTTATTACTATAAAGTGTAACACAGAAAAGTAATGATGTCACAATACTATTTTCTTTTTGAACAGCTACTAATAAAGGCGCGACAACGTGACAACAGCGAATTTTTCGTAGAAGCGTATTTCCGCCACCTTCAGCTTCGCTCATGGATTCTAGAGAAGTAAAGGATCACCCTCTTTTATGGCTGTTATGCTCAAAAAGTGACCCTCACTGGGAGGCGCTGATGTAGCTTAGGGAACCAATGAGAACCAATGACCTTGACGGCAAAGTAAAGTTTAAAAACGGCCCTCTGGAACTCAGCGCCATCTGAAACTGGAGGGCCATTTTTGTAACACAGAGTGGGTGATCCTTTACCTCTCTAGAATCCATGGCTTTGCTCGACAGATGACACATTCAATATGGTGTTTTGGTGTAAATGTTTTTTGTTGTTTGGGTAATTTTTGTGACAATTGTATAAATTTCAGTTTTGTGTAAGTACTTTTAATAAATTAAAATGGTAAGGCAGTGCCAAGTTAGTAAAGTGACGGATGTGATTCCTGGATTAACATTTCACAAGTAAGTACAAACTATGCTTGTACCATTCTATCGCCAATAATAAACAAAAACATGTTGGCTGCAGCTCTCGATTGCGTTTATGAATGAAATGCTTTCTCTATCTATGATGTTAGCTCATTGATTCCACTATGCTTGATGATCTGAAAAATACCTTGGTTATTTCCTAAAGAGTAATGGCGACCATGTAAAGAAAGAGTAATTTTTTTCCTCATTATTTTTAACTTTGGATTTTTTTTTAAATAGTAGAAAAAAAATCAAAAAAGCTTTTGTCAAACGAAAACTACATCCCTACTCTTTAAGAAATACCCAAGATTTTTTTTTTATTATCAAGAAGGGTGGAATTATGTTAACGCCCGCCTGTACTTTTTTGAATTCTGACTTTTTGTACTTTTTAAACATAAATATACAGCTGGTAAAAAACCCGATGGTAAACATCTTTACAGTTTCTTATTTACAGCGTTTAAAGAAGAACCTAAAATTTGGCCTCTAGCCTAGAATACCTTCTTAATATCCCCCATTTTATTTATTGATCGTTTTACAAAAGCAAGTATTGAAATACCTTATTAAATATCGTTTCTGCATATTATTTTCCAAATAAAGATCGTATCTACTCGGTACCCAAGTAATGAGGAGAAAGTAGGATATCATTTCGGCACATATATTTTACTTTTTATAGAAAGGGTACGCTAAATTATAATTATGTAATACGTGATATTGAATAAATACAACACAGACATATTTACCGATTATAAATAATTTGTGTTAAATAAAAAACATAATTTTCCTACATATTTTAATCTAATGAATATTCTGAGCGATTATTTTATTGATTAGGTTAAAGAGTTGAAGGTTATGTTTTTACCGAAAATGGATTTTTAAACCTGATCAGTGCTCTAAAATTTACAATAAGATTGAATGTCGAAATAAATAAATAAAAAATTATGTATTTTTAAGTCATTTTTAAAGAAAATAGCAAACATTTTACATATTTCGAATTAGGGAATTATTCAGTATTAAAATATCGCAGTTTATACATATTTAACACAAATGAACAGGTCATGTCAAGCCAACATCTTTTTTTTAAGAGTCCATTCGCGCCGCGAAAATTGGGGTTCGGGGCATAATGTTTTTCTCAAAAACGGTATAAGTATCGATAATTTTTAAAAACTATATGAAAGCCAACACTTAAATCTAGGCTTCTGCTGTAATAGTTTTTTAAATTTGGATTTAGTTTTTAATATTTCCTTGAGTGAAAGTCACCCTAAAATTGGTTATGTTTGGATACTATTTTCTCTTAACTCGACTCATATTTCAAAAATCCGTTACAGCAGGGGCATAGATTATTTTCTTACCTTTAAATGGTGTATAATTTATGTCATTTAAGTAAAAAAAGTTACCCAAAACGTTATCTCCTGTAGGCTTGCAATCGGAAACAACATTGCATCGATACACCGAATTTGGAAGAACCTAAATAAAATATAATATTTTTAATGAGGCTATACGAAAATTGTGGTAGTGGGAGTTTGTTAGTCTCCGCCCACAGTCTCCGCGTCCTTTCGCCCGACCCTTGCACATGTCCTATCACATACTACGTGCGGAAGCTATTTATTTTGTCATACAACAATCCAAACAAGTTTCAATAAAAATATATTTGGTAGTCACTTTTAGTAACAGCGTAATTAATTTAATTCATATGAAAATTTTGAGTTATAAATTAGAAAATAAAAACCTAAAACGCCAAAACACAGAAAGTCTGTATTCTGTAATAGTATATAACATAACAAGTGTGGTAAGTAGATTTTTAGCTTACGCAAAGTGAAGTTTGCAAAACGAGCTTTGCATTCACTTAAGTGGGCTAAAACCGTTTACCACTGGAGTTATGTATATATTTTCTACCCTATATTAGGGAACTAATTTACGACACCGCTACTTTATCAGTAAATCTCTAATTACAAACACTATACTGTAAAAGCAAACTGTGAAGGGCAGTTACGTAATTATATATATAATATATTATATATAATATATATATATATATATATATATATATATATATATATATATATTATATATATATATATATATATAAACGTAACAGTTCCACAATCGCATTAGCCGCGAGCCCCAAAATCTTGAAAACTCTCAATAATTTTTACGTAAAGCTAGCTATGAAACAAATAGCATCGCCTTGAAACGCAAATGTTTGTATTATTATTTGTATTAGTACTTAAAGTTTACATAATCTTCTGCTTTTATTTAGAAAAAACTAAACCATAAAGTCGTAGAAAAGTATAGTATAACTCGAGTGGTAACCCATTACACACTCTTTCGAATACGTCTCGCTCAGCTCGTACCGTAATTTGAAATCGTGTGTAATGGGCTTCTTACCACTCTCGGTATGTAATATACTATTATCTACAACAATCAGGTTTTTTTGGGATAATAATTTTTTTGACGTTTATCCCAATTTTACACTAGAAATTGATTAAACTGCTAGTTACCTCAATCGGTGTAAGCCATTGTCAAAATGACACCACCGCAAAATATAGCCATTTCAATCGGCAGTCGTAAATATAGGAAATGTGAGCAACTCGACTATTACGTTTAACTTTTAGGTATATTATCTGTATGTTAGGTAATTTACGTGAGAGTAATAATAATTGTTAAACGATGTTTAAATAAACGATTTTTGAAAAGTCCTTAGTACAAATGATCTTACCGCACTAGTGCGGTAAAGTAACAGTTACCACACTAGTGCGGTAAAGTGACACTTACCACACTTAAAATAGTGTTTGTAACCTTAGTTACCGCACGGTTGTAGATAAAAGTCTTTATTAATATGTTTAATTCTTATTGTTAAAAGTAGAACGTATTTAATATTCACAAAATAATTCTAATAATTTTAATGAATATGCCACTCACCATTATTTGGGTAGCAAGCCTGAAAGTTCCTTTTAAACATTTCATGATTTACTGTATTAAAATAATATTCCGTTAAATTATTATTTAAAAAAATCCAATGATCTTACCTCACCACGTATGAACCGATGTTTTTTGATATTTTATGGCTTCGTACCTTTTGTGGTTTTCAGGAGACAGAATATATTTTTATTTTTTTTTGGTTTTGACATTATTTTATTGTTATATTTTTTCTGTTTTCTAATTTAAATCGCCAAGTTCTCATATTAATTAAATTAATTTTGTTGTTACTAAAGATAAATACGGGTTTTTTAAAATTAAATTCCATCGAAAAATAAGAAAAACTTTTAAAAAATTACCGATAAATAAGGTGACTAGGTTAAAAAATGTTAATTTTATGTCGTATGTCTTCTTGAGGTTTTATTAGTATGTAATATTTATATAACCGCTCAGTAACTCTATGCTAAAGGAATCTACGCAAGAAGAAATTGCAAATATACCTAACTAGGAATTTAAAGCAGAACGGTTACAAAAAGACCTATTAATGAAACAATCGACAAACGTCAGAACAGGACAAAAATCTTAAATAAGAATAAACAAGACCAAACATTTATGACAGTTCCATATATTAAAGAATCTTCGAAAAGGATCCGCAGATAAGCCAGCAAATTGAATATTAAAACAGTAATTTTTTCTAAAGCGGGACCTAAAGCAGTATTTTAAATCTTTTATACTAAACCCTTTAAAAAATGTGTATTGGGGAAACTAAAAGATCACTAGAAATTAAAATAAAAACAGCACAAAAAACGTACGGAACCTGGTGAAACGTCGAGGTCAGGGGTTACTGAACATGCATGGTCAGAACCACACTGCTTACAATGGTCGGAAGCAAATATTATTCATAAAGTAACTCACTGAAAGAAAAGAAAATTTAAAGAAGCATTACTAATTCCAAACAACCAGAATGTATTTAGCAAGCCTAGTATTGACGTCCCGAATTTCTGGCAGACGTAATGGAACCGTTAAAAATTGGTCGGTTTAAAATATGACGACAGAAAAAAAATTGGCCCTGTTCAATTCTCGCTTGATAACTCTTTACCGGAAATACATCGCTATTATTTGCAAGAATGAGATGTCAAATTTTGCGATTTTGGTAATTTTTTTAAAGTGTTTGCGTTCTTGTGGCATGTTAAGTATCTCCCTAAAGTTATAGAGATAAGCTCTAAATCACCCTGTATGTGGGTTGCAAAAAAAATGACTCAAACACATTTTTGTTTTGTTGGTGTAATTTTCTTGATAAATTAGAAATTCAAAAAGCCGTTGGTGTGGCTTGATCGAATTTTAAAACCATAATGCTTTTATGAATTTCACATTGTGTGCGGTTGAAAAATAAGGGTAACATATGAGATTTGGCGCCAAGCAACCAACCCCTTTTCGCTTTGCGTGGTTAAACGGTGTAAACTTGACAATCATGGGCAGACAATATGTAGGGGGTTAGGGTTCCAAGGTCATGTGCAGGTAATTTAATATTTTTGAGGGATGTTACATTAGCCTAAATTTTTCTTTGATTTTTTAGGTTAAGGTAGTTCACTCGTAAAAAGGCTTTTCCTAAAAATTAAATGAAATTGAAATATAGGGTTAATAAAAGTGTCTTTTATTTAAAAAAAAACGAAAGTTGTTAATCGTCTGTGAAGCGAGATATTAACAATCAAATTGTGCCTAATTACCATTGTCGATATCTGTCATGTATGAAAGCCATGCATTCACTTCGGGATATCTTGAAAACGGTTCCTACGATATTTTTAAAAAACTAATGCAATATAAATCACAGTATTAGAAATTAAAAAAAAAAACAAATAATTTTTTGACCGTTTTGTTAAAAAAATAATTGATTTACGAAAGTTGACTGTAGGTAGTCCAATAACTAAAAATTCTGTAGTTTTCCATTTGTGGCGCAATTCTTAGGTCTTCGTGGATGCTTTCGAGCGAGAAAAAGTTTATCACGATTCCGACGTGGGAACCCGCTGAAAATGGCCCCCCAAAGCCCCAAAAATGAGTTTCCCACGAATATTTGCCAAAATATGCAAATTAGAGAATTTTTGTTTAGACAAAAAATGAAGATCACCTCAAAATCTACAAAAATGGTCCTTACATTTTTTTGCAACACCAATATTTTTCGCAAAAACGGCCGTCGAAAAATCCATAACATTCCACACTGGATAGATGTGGTTAGTTGTGGGTCCGCAAGTCACTTGTGTGATGAATTTCCCTGATTTTTGAAAAATTATTGGACTTTATTAAAAATAAAAAGTACATTTAGAAACTAGACATTCTAAGCTTTCAAATAATGTGCATTGAAAAGCATTTTAATAGATGATGAGTTTTTGATTTGCGGTTATTTTACAGATTTTTTAGAACTCCGGAAACGGCTAAAAATGCAGGTGGTGGGCAAAACAATTTTTTATCAAAACGCAAGAAAGGTGGTAAAGGAAATTTTCTGGGATCATTGAACACTTGCTAAGGTCTCATTATAAAAAAGAAATGTTAATAACAAACCATTTTTTCAAAGATATCAATAAATTAATGAGATTACTCTCAAAATATTGTGGAAAAAAAATTTTTACCGCATTTTTTAATATTCTAAAAAATCAAAATGGACCAAACTCATACGCAATGATAGGTACGGGTTTTCCCATTCCAATGAACTTTAAAAGATTAAAAAATGTACATTATTGCCTAAGTAATGGAACAATTCGTCTGCCCGCTTATAAGTGAATCCACAAAAATAGCGGCATTCTAGCGGTAGAGCGGCAGCTGAAATGAGGGGACTTTTGAGTCCGGTTATCTCGAAAACTATTGTTTTTTTGAAAAAAATTATAAGAAACATTTTTGTAGATTACAAGGCGATCTTCATTTTTTGTTTAAACAAAAATTCTCCAATTCGCATATTTTGGCAGATATTAGCGGGAAACCCATTTTTTGGGCCTTGAGAGGCCATTTTCAGCCCTTTCCCACCTGTTAATGTTGATAAACTTTTTTTCGCTCAAAGCATCCCCGAAGACCTAATAATTGTACAACAAGGAAAAACTGTACAGATTTATTTACAGTTTGTCCTTCATTTACAGGACTATAGGTTTTGTTATTAAGAAATAGTACACTTTTTTTTTTTTGAATGCCCTTATGAAAGGTGTATTTTAGGACTAGGTGGGTCCAAAAAGTGTAAAATAGTGTAAAATATTACTGAATAACGAACAGACCTCACGTATTGTGTGTACAGTCTCCTACAAAAATAATATTTTTATGCATTGAGAACCTCTTACTTTTAGTAAAGGGTATTTGATCTCATTTGGAACAGCACTTAATTTGGATCCATTCAAAATATCGCATTACGAATGAAACTAAAAGACGAAAAAATATAATGATCCGTCGTGGTACTAGTTCCGGTCCGTTCAACAATCAATTCTTGTTAGAAAGAGATGGGTGAATTCGGCGCGGGTGGCATTGCAGAGACTAAAATAAAAGATGTCCATCCGAGATTGGGGGTTTGAATTGTAAACGGGCCGAGCTCTCTATTTTTCAATTTTTTATGGCCAAAAACAGGTGGGGCCGCGATAATATATTACCAAAAAATAGAAGATGGCTAATTCACATTTTTTTTTTTGGCAACAAATATGACCTTTTTCAAACCGCGTTCAATGACTTTACTAAAATATTGCATATTTTACAGATTTTAAAAGGCATATTGTGTTGGTTAGTTTGTTTGTTGTATTGGTTACCTTTTGGGGCTGCCAATTAAAAACTATTTAACCAATTGTCGACGTTCCCATTAAAGCAAATTTTGAAAACAGCCTATCAGAAAATCGAGGCTTCACAACAACACATTTTTCCCCTTGAGCTTAACTATTTGCGGCGTTGCCACGCAATTCGCTATTGTCAATGCAGTAATTATTATTAGAGTATAAAGTTTTCTCTCCGCATTTACAAAAGCACATTTGCCAGTATTATTACCAGGCAACAATTTAGAGTTTTTTGGAGAAATCTATATGTATCTCGTCTAGGCCGTTTAAAATGTTATCCCATATAATTTAATTAAATTTTTTGTTCTGCTGAAAAACGACCTCCGACCCCTGTTAGTTGGGGGCTGGGTGGCCACCCTCCTCCGACAGATCAATAGAATATGTAAGAATGCAGAGGCGGGGTGGTATTGCTGGGATAAATGATGCTAATCTCTGTTTTCTTTGTTTGTTTGGTTTGTATTTTCGCTATGACATTTTTTTTTTGTAGAAGTGTTAATAAAAGTTGATTAGTATTGGTAGCCATATTACTTGCAACGTCGTGATTTGTCAAAATAATAATTAGCAAGTAATCTAAAGACGAATAATGATAAATAAGCAGTGTATTTTAAGTATAATAAGTGACACCTACCAAAAGCATTTACGTACAGAAAGGGTCAACTTCCTATTCAGAAGTCTGGGCCTCTTAAGGGGGTATTTTAGTCCAGAGAGCCAAATTTTTAGTGATGAACAAGCAAGACCAAGACCAAGACCGGGCTTAGTCTTGGTCTTGGTCTTGCAAGCCTGGTCTTGGTCTTGGTCTTGCAAGTCAAAGGAAAGTCTTGGTCTTGGTCTTGGTCTTGCACCACCCGGTCTTGCTGCAAGAATCTTGCTGGTCTTGCTTTTTTTGGTAGTAATAATTTAAACTAAGTAATATTGAATAAAATATATTTTTTTAATACTTAAAAACAAATAAAGACGGAAACTAAATTTTCTGAAATAAAATTATAAAATATGCCAATTTTAACCTTACACATACGTTTGAATTATTTTAAAAAGCATATTTTAAATGTAGGGATTTATTTATTTATGCTTCATTTTTAGTTGAATTGAGAAACAACCGGTTTTTATACATTAGTGGCACATAGAAACATTTTAGTGATAAGAATTATTTAAATTTTCTTTGAAGAGGCATAAAAAATTAAAAGAAATACAAGACTATGTACTGTGTGAGCAGAAAAAAACTTTTAATTTCAACCAGATGTGAAATTTTCATGAAAATGATTTTAATTTGTAAACATTGGTTTCTGATTCAAAAAAAAAGGTTATTCAGAAATCCTGTCAGTTCATATGAACTTTTTATTTTTAAATTAGTCAAACATTTGCCGTACAAAGTTTGTACAAATATTGTATAAATATCCTGCATTATACAGGGTGGCTTATAATACTGTGACAAAGCTTGATATCTTCAAAACCCGTTTATTATGGTGAAAAACTGAATATAAAAAAGGGCGTAAAATGTAAATTTTTTTGCTATTCCAGAATTTTCAAAGAAAACCCCTTATTTTAGCTTTTAGCCCAAAATATAAAATTTATGACAAAAAATCCATTTTAAAAAATCACCACCCTGTATATTATGCCGTAAAATTGTTAAACTATCATTTAGAAACAATGTCAACGTGGATGGTTTTTAAATTTTCGGTTTTGATAAAAATGACGTCATTATTATTTTTTCGCAATGTTTTGTCTTTTACGTTAAAACCGGAAGTGATATTTAAAATCCATTTGTATAAAAATTATGCTTATTTGACATGAAAAACATATTTTTCATTAATTCTTTTTTTAACATTTATATCTTAGTTTTAAGAAGCAATGTAATATTGCCACTTCTTACAGTGTGGAACAAATATAATATTTTTCTGGATATTGAAAATTTTTTATCTACCCTGTAAGTGGCAACACTAAATAGCTAATTAAAAAAATAAAATATTAGGAATATAAAGGTTATTTTTAGCTTCTATAACTTTTGTACCCCTAGCTTTTCTCTGTCGTGAACGGTTTCGGAAATATCCTGCTTTGTCGGACCAATTGAGTCACACTCCTATTATTTTCGAAACATGTTATTGAATTTACTCATAATCGTTGTTAAAGAACTTTATAAAATAACAAAGTGATCCATTTAATTATTATTTCATTAAAGAAACCTTTTTTGACAGTTCTCGCACATTTTTTGTCATTTCTTCATGAAATACCTTTGTATATTGAATATAAAAATTAAATATTAATATATTTTAAAAAAAGTTGCAGAACTGCAAGAGTCTTGCTGGTCGGTCTTGGTCTTGCGTAGTCTTGCACTCCTTGGTCTTGGTCTTGGTCTTGGTCTCGGTCTTGGTCTTGCAGCAAGACCAAGACCAAGACCGCAAGACCAAGGCCGGTCTTCATCACTACAAATTTTAGCTGTTTTTTAAAACGCTGTAAATAAAAAAACGGTAAAAATTTTTACCATCGGGTTTTTTGGGCATATCCAAAATGCGGCCTACATAGGCAGGTACAAAATTTTTCCCAGTTTGAAAAATTGCGGCACAACAATTCTTGGAATAAATTTAATTTGATTAAGCCATGGCAGAATTGCGGCCTAAACGGAAAAGTTTTGTTTCTACTTTTAGTGATTTATCAAGTCTGAAACATAATTAGGGAAAATAAAAAGCCGCTTTAACTAACCAGAACTAATGATGACCGACCAGAACTGAGGGCTTTTGAATTCGTCTAAATTATCCCTACGTAGAAGTTATTAACAAAATTTTAATAATTTTCAATATGGTATTTATTACATCTGAAATATAATTGGGAAAAATAAAAAGCCGCTTTAACTAACCAGTACTAACCATGACCGATCAGAACTGAGGGCTTTTTAATTTATCTAAATATCCCTACGTAGAAGTTATTAACAAATTTTTAATAATTTTCACTATAGTGTTTATTACGGGCCGCAATAATCCCATCCTGTGTGGGTCAAACCAGGTAATCATTTATTACCTGGAAATTTTATTTAGGCTAACCCTTATTTTTGGGGCGCAATTTGGCTATTATTTTTAAATACCTGATGATTTAGACCGCAATTTGATAAACCCGTTTTTTATTAGTTGTTTATTTATGTTTAGACACTAACCACAAAAAAATAGTAAAAATTCAAAAAAGTACAGCCTGCAAAGTGAAGTTTAAAAAAAAGCTGTCCTCTGGTTGAGACGATTTCACCCTCCTTGATGATCTGAAAAAATAGATATTTCTTAAAGAGTAGGGATGCAGGTTTCGTTTGACGAGAGCGATTTGCAAAAAAATTTTTTCGCAGAATGGCGGCTATAAAAAAAAGAGTAAACTTTTTTCCCTAATTTTTCCAACTTTGGGGATTTTTTTAAAATAGTAAAAAAAAAACAAAAAGCTCTTGTCTAACGATAGGCACATATATAAAGAAGCTCTGTATCAAATTCAAAGTATATCGATCCACTGAAACTTGGAAGATCATGTCAACCGTTCCGAAAAACATATTTTTGAGAAAAACGCGTTTGTTTAAAGTTTTGAGTCTGGTTTAATAATTAATTAATAAATAATTGATTTTTTGTAATTGATTTTTTGAAATTCAAGACTAGAATACCTCCTTAAAGTCCAAAGAATCCACAACTTTGTTTCACTTTTTGACTCGGAAAGTTTTTTACTGATTTGTCTGTATTGATGTTTGTTTTCTTATTATTAATACAAACACCTTTTTTCTTTAATACAAACAGATTACTAAAAAAGTCGTCAAGTCAACAAAGAGTGGAAGAAAGTTGTGGAGTACCTAATTTTATATCTTAGTACTTTAGGAGGCTTATACTTTTGGATAGGAACTTGGTTCTTATTTTATATGAGCGTTTTTGGTTATCTTTGCTTGATGCTTTAAGTCATTTCAGACAAAAAAACAATTAACACACCACACAATTTTTAATTTTTAAAAAACCTACTAAATATACCAGTTACAACAGATTAACATTATATTTATGTCAAAAATCCTGAAAGTAATTTCAAAATATGTATAATTTTTTGCCAAAATTTTAACGATTTTAATATTAATTTTCAGTTAAGTTTTTATACTTTATTTTTATCTTGAAAACAGTGGCAGACTTGCCGCTAAAACGTAGATATTTGGTTAGTTTTTTGGGTTTTTTGAGGGTTCTTTTGTTTTGTTTTGGGCGATCTGCTAGTTCAGAGGGGTCAATAGGTCTAAGTAGGCTTAGTCTCTATACCCCTGGACCAGAACCGAAGCGGTCCAGTCGATTCTTTTGGCTTGTACCCAACGAGGATTTTTTGATAAAAATGTGCAGTTTTCAGAAATGTTTTCTTCACTTGTATCCTAAAACCTACTTAGCCACGAAATTTCAAGTTTCTACTTCCTGGGGAAGTGCCGTATAATTTTTACAAGTCAGTAGTTAAATGGGCGATTTTCAAAATTCAATATCGCAGAAACCAGTTAACTAATTTTTTTTAAGGTAATTAGAATACTTATGTAAAATTAGATACCAAATAATAATAACTTACAACAAACAGTAAATTATCATTGCTTTTTATTTGTTATGTACACTTTTGCACGTGTTCGAACCATTTTTCAAAGTATTTTTTCTATTTCGCTTGAGACACCTTTAAAACATGGTTTCCAAATGCTTTAACGGCTACCCTGCCGACGAAAGTCTTGAAAACGGTGACCCACTCGTCACTGAAACGTGGTGGACTGCAAATTCGGTCAATCGACTCTGCATGTGCATAAATCTATACCATAGGTCCTATATCGAAGCGGAACTGTCTGTGGAGTAATCTTAACAATATTTTTAAATGTTTTTATTAATACCTTATAATCATTAATCAATATTTAAACATTTTTCTTTGTACGAAGTATTTTGGCAACAGGCCAAATCCACCTGTGGGGGTCATTCGTATATAAAAATTGCGATTAAAAAAGCAACAATCATATTTGATCATTTTGTAAAAAGAAAAAAAAATACAATAATTAAAAATCAAACAATATATGCAAAGAAAAATTTCCAAACTTTATTTTAAGCTTCAATATCTCCTAAAATAAAGGCTTTGTTAATTTAGGCGCCAGGCCAAGTGTGGCACTGTGTACAGGGTGTCCCAAACTGGACGCGTTCTTATGGGAACAACCCTTATTTGAAGGGATAGATAAAAATTAACCAAGGTGTCCGGAGCTCAAATTTAATGAGAAAACTACTGGCGCTAACAAAACTTTGCTATCTCTTATCGTTTGGCCAACAGAGGGCGTTTCTCGAATTTCGCCGATTTTTTAAATGCCCCATAACTTTCTTATTAATAAAGATAATTAATTTTAATGCACCACCCCAAAATCAATTTTTTTATATGGACCACCCTAATATTATCAATTTTTTGAACTATGTAAAATTTCTAAATTTTGATATATTACTTGTTATGTTTATCTTAAAAACCATTAGCAGTATTACGATTTAAAAATTAAAATACTGTGCCTACAGAAATCAACATTGTCCATGACTAATAAAATGACATAGGATGCTAACATGTTATGATTAAAGCCACATATTTAAAGTTGTAAAGTGTGTAAAAAAGCAGTAGGCCGTGCATATGATTTTTTGGTTTTAATATTTTAACAGCTTCTGAAAAGTTGAGAATTGACAGTGGTACTTGATATTGTTAAATATTTTAGTATTTTTAGTAGAAAAAAAAGTAATTTAAATAAGTTTTTAAGGAAGGTTTTTGAAAAGTGTTAAAAAATGTATGAAAATTTTGAAAAGTTCAACATGCTTGAATGTTACATAGAAAGCAACAAAAATGCTCAGGCGGCAAGAAACTTGTATTTTCAAAGATATCCCGAACCATCCAGGGATGTATTTGCTAGACTTGCCCATAGTCTTCAAAATTTTGGCTCTTTTAACAGAGCAAATTATGATCAAAATGAAGAAATTCAAAACGAAAATGAAGTAAAAACTCTAACCGGTGGGGGGGCACTTTATATGAAAATAATGGTTCAACTTCCACAAGAAAACTTGAAGCAGAGACTGGCATATCCAGAAGCAAAAACCACAGGATTTTGAAAAAAAACAAATTTAAGCCTTAACGAACCCGCAAAATCCATCATCTTCTCCCTGGGGATTTTGATCGAAGAACTCGTTTTTGTGAGTGGTTTTTAAATAAAATACAAAATGAACCAAATTTTGCTTTAAATTGTATTTGGTCTGACGAGGCTTCGATTAGAGTGCGGGCATATTTAATCGGTTTAATGATTACACTTGGTCCCAAGAAAATACCCATGCGACTGTCCAAAACAGACAACAAGGAAGATTTAGCTTCAATGTGTGGGTGGGAATTGTTAGAGGACAATTCATTGGACCCTACATTTGTGATGAACCGCTGAATTCTAGACAATATTTGGATATTTTAAGGGACCAGGTTGAACCATTCTTGGAAGATATTCCCATAAATTTGATACCCAGAGTCTTCTTCCAGCGAGATGGTGCCCCTGCGCATTGTGCAAGGACCGTAAACGATTACATTAATGTTCAGTTTGGTGAAAATTGGATGGGAAATCAAGGGCCCATACAATGGCCTGCCAGGTCACCGGACCTGACTCCCTTAGACTTTTTTCTTTGGTGTAGAATTAGAGACCTTACTTATAAAAACAATAATTTTAATAGCCGGGAAAAATTAGAAAGGGCGTTGCGAGGTGCGTTTAACCTAGTTCAAAATATAGAACTTATTAATGCAGTTAATGCTGTTAAAAAAAGATGTAGAATTTGCGTACAACAAAATGGGAGGCAATTTGAACATTTGTTAACATAATTTTATTTAATTTTTGATTATTTATTATCGTTAATTAAATTCCATAAAAAAATTTTATTAGGATTAGGTAGAGTTATGTTTTTTTGTTAATATTGTTGGTTTGTTGTTGTCGTTTGTGTATTAGATAATTATTAATTTAATATAACTATGAGTAATCTTATCATAAAACTTTAGATCTGTTGTTTTAATCATAACATGTTAGCATCCTATGTCATTTTATTAGTCATGGCAATGTTGATTTCTGTAGGCACATTATTTAAATTTTTTAATCGTAATACTGCTAATGGTTTTTAAAATAAACATAACAAGTGATACATCAAAATTTAGGAAATTTTACCAGCTTTTCAAAAATCTTATAATATATAGGGTGGTCCATATAAAAAAAATGATTTTGGGGTGGTGCACGAAAATCTAAACGCCCTGTAAAAAATCTGCCTATCGCAATGAATTCTACGAAAAAAAGTGCATTAAAAAAGTTTTTATTAAAATTAATTATCTTTATTAATAAGAAAGTTATGGGGCATTTAAAAAATCGACGAAATTCGAGAAACGCCCTCTAGTGGCCGAACGATAAGAGATAGCAAAGTTTTGTTAGCGCCAGTAGTTTTCTTATTAAATTTGAGCTCCGGACACCTTGGTCAATTTTTTTCTATCCCTTTAAATAAGGGTTGTTCCCATTAGAACGCGTCCAGTTTGGGACACCCTGTACAGGGTTTATCCTTATAATTTGGCATGAGTTTAAAGGTATTATTCAAAGGAATGCAAAACAGTGGTTTTTACAAAAACTTAAGGACTTTTTATAAGGATGAGGACAGATAACAGACCTAATGAATTGATATAATATAAACAACATAAGTGCATACACGTTATTATAGTAGTAGTATGCAATATTTTTTCTTTGAGTACAAAATGCGTCACATTCGTTTTGTTATTAGTCGTCATCCTTGGCCACGCTGGATTCAACATGGAACTTTTATTTGGCTTTCACAGCTTACCAGACCTAAGGAAGGGTGCTCAATTACAAATAAAATGAAAATTTAAAGTTAAAAGTATTTTTATTTTTTATAAATAAAAATATTTTTATTAAAAAAAGTTTTTTTTGTAACAACGTAACGTGTAATTTTTTCAAATTTAAGCACTTAAAAACCATAATCAAAACTGCTCCTACGAAGGTGATAATTCATTGTCTACATATTGTGGGAACTTCTTTAATTAATAAATTAGATGTTTGAAGTTGTAGATTTTGTAAAAATTAATGAGAGTTAAGCTGGATTTAGTGCTCGACCAACCATCAGCGCTGACATCGGTTGAACGTAGCTAATAGCTACTAGCTATATCAGTAAAAATGTATGATCAACTATAGCGCAGAGTAGTGATGTAACGAATGTCATTTTTTGAACATTCGCGAATGCGAATATTCACTTTTTGTTCAAATTTGGCACCAAAAACTGATAAAAATTGCATAGATTTGTTTGTTTGATTACATTGCATTACTTATCTTTTGTCTTATAAGTTCTAATAAAAATTTAATTGTTAAGCTTTATTGCTTAAAGTAAAGTAAAAAATAAATAAATAATACCAAATGATAAAGTGAAGACTGATAATGTGATTACGAGGTTAAGTATACTTTTTATTGTAATAACAAAAACAATAAGAAATAAATGAATTTTGATTTTATTAACCTACTTTTATATTCAAATTGTTTTTTTTTTCTGATATTTATATTCGCAAAACATTTGCGAATATTGCGAATGCGAATATTCGTTACATCACTAGTGCAGAGCTGATAGACTGCTACGCGCTCTGCACTGTAGTTGATCATACATTTTCATTGATGTAGCTACGTATTAAATTTTTCAATTTCTTCTGGCTACCGGGGATGCGTCCATAGTATGTTTAAATCACATAGCAGACAGGTTTTATAATAAGGAAAAATTTAACAGTAAATACCATAAAATTAAAATTATATAATTATATTTAAAAGCTTTTAGTACCCAAAGGTGCTACCGCATTCGGACACACAGTCGTAGAAAGAGAGAAGTATACAACTGTCAGGGAATGCTCACTTTTCATTCATGAAGAATGAGTAGGACTCCGTCCTTATATAATATAGTATACTCTATCTGTATTTAGGCAGCCTAAGTGAGACAACTTTTTAAAAAACATCTTTTTTACTTTTTTTCATTTTTTTTTTTTATAAACAATATTAATTTAACATCGGTCAAAACAACGCAAATTCTGGCGTTTTCGCGGCTCGTCTGTATCGGCCACAGCGGCATAGGGCATAACCGCTCTGTTGGAGCGGCGGGAAGTGGTCAGATTCGGCGGTGCACGGTGTTGTCGCGCCGCCCCCCGCCAGCTAATGAACGACGCCCCGCAACCCCGCGGGCGTCCGCGACCCTGCACCCCCAACCCCATTCCCTTCCCGCCCTGTCCCGCGGTGTGACTGGGGGTCGGGGGTCGCCCGCCCCCTCCAGATCAATAGAATATGTAAGAATGCAGAGCGGCAGAGCTCCGGATGGATGGTTGGTCCTCCCCGTGTTGTTTAAGGATGTTTATGTTATTTTTGTTTTTAATTTATTTTTTTGTTGCCATATTGACATATGTATTACATTTTTTTCTGGTCAGAGTTTTAATTTATTGTTCAGGATCAGATTTCGTAAATAATTTTATTGTTTATATTTTTTTTAAATAATTTTTAATTCATTACTTGAAAGTAAGAGAGTAGCCATTTGTACACTGTCAAAAAAAATTTTTTTTTGGATAACACATCCGCCAACTATCCTCCGTTGATATTTACGCATTGTTGAGTTGGCCTGAAAGTTTTGCATCACTCTACGCAGCATATCGACAGGTATTGCTGCAATCTCGTCACGAATCTGTTGAGGGCTGGGATTGTCCTGGGTGGATCAGTTGGCCCCCTTAGTCTCGCGACCTAACTGTCTGCGACTTTTTTTTGGGGATGTGTAAAATCAAAAGTGTTTAAAACTGTATCGTTTTTATAATATTGGTACTATGCTTATTATAAGAAACTAAAATGTATTACTTTTTAACCATACAATGTCGGGTACAGAGATTTGCAGTGAATTGGTTTTAATTTGTTTTCTCGAAAACAGCAATTGAATACCCTGTAGCCGATTGGCTACAGGGTATTCCAGATAATTCAAAAAACCTATTTTTCTTTTAAAAGCTTAACACCTTGTATCTTAAAGGAAACTGCATTTTCGGACCCATATTTATAGAAACTTTTTTATAATTTTCACTGAGGAATCACCTCCTAAAATTTGGCCGTGCATGAACACTTTGTATTAGGTCGAGCACTGATGCTTTCTTTCTTTATTTAGAAGAGCTTATGTACCCCTTTCCTTCTTTGCAGTCAATATTTTAGCCCTTGAACTCATGCCTTATTATTAAACTTGTTTTAATTAATATAGAACTAAAAAACAACCAACTGTTGCAACACCCAAGAGTAATAACAACATCGGTTTATTTGCCTATACCTGACATAAAAAGCTTTTTTTGTTTATAAATTTTCCTTCCCTTATGTTAATCCATTGACAGCGGTTTACAAAAGTATCGTTTGAGCGCATGCGTATCATAAATTATATAAATAAAAAGAAAAACTGACAGGCAACGAACGTACTTACCAAAGATAACAGTAAAAATATAGTTTTTTTCCAAATAAAACAAAGATTTCTTTAGAAGCTTTTATGTAAATAAAATTTCTCTTTCGTAAAAGTACAATCAAAACTCGCAGCGGTGAATTGGACAAAAATACTTTTATAGATATTGTTTGCATGGATATTGCTTCCTGATTTTCCCAAAAATAATACAGACAGCGGTATTCACTAAGACAATCTAAATTTAAATCGGCATTTATTTGTCGGTTGTTGGTTTGAAATAAAAAGTACATTTAGGACTACTGAGTTTTTATGCTGAGTATATAATGGAGGACAAGAAAAATCCATTTTCTTTGTAAATTATTTAAAAAAAGTGAATTTAAAATACTGGGTGCGGCAGCATAACTTCCTTTTTAAATTTAATAAAACGCATTGCTATGGATCAGAAAGTTTTAATTTGGTTTTTACAATGTTGGTACATACCTAAAGTTTTGTTTTACATAGCTTTGGAGAGCAAATCACGTAGACGTAGGTGACGTCCCCCATTCTCGATACATTGAGTAAACCGATTTCTGACGCGGCAGCATAACTTACTTTTTTGATCAGGGGCGATTTGCAATGGCCGATTTATCCGCTTGTGATTTTTTTATATGGGGTTTTTTGAAATCCCATGTTTATGTGAACCGTTCAAGGATCCTTTAAGATTTAAAGAACAGCATCCAGAAAGAAATTGCCAACATAACGCCTGCTATGCTTGAAAGAGTAATGAGAAGCGCCACAAATAGGTTTACTCAATGTATCGAGAATGGGGGACGTCACCTACGTGATTTGCTCTTCAAAGCAATATAAAAGAAAACTTCAGGTATGTACCAACTTTGTAAGAACCAAATTAAAACTTTCTGATTTATATAATGCGTTTTATTAAGTTTTGAAAAAAGGAAGTTATGCTGCCGCACCCTGTATATACGTTACTTACTAGTTCCAAGGTATACACACATTACCATTTTTTTTCATATAATTTTTAATAAAGATTAGTTTGGTGATATGGTTTCAAAATTACAATAATTTAAAACCTAATATCACAATTAGAAAAATTAAGTTATGTGTAAACTAGCGTTAATTTAACTCGTAAATCCTTTTTGCGGATACCGGATTGTTCTCTAAAGTAACAAACCAGAAAATAATGGAAAAATCTCAAAAAATTATTAATAAATCTTTTAGTTTTAAACCCTATTAAAAAAAACTTGTTTAGTTCTCTCCATTCAAGATCGCTATTTAAGTCCCAAAAACAGCAAAGGGAATTTTAAAAGTTACGTATGCCGATTCAATTATACCATGTATTGTGATGTGACACGCCACCCCCGGGATTTTAACGCTGAGGGTCGTATTTTGGACCCTTTGGAAAAACACCTTTCATGTGAGAGGTCTAGCTTTCCCGGCGCATTCACCAGGATTGTGATTAAATCATGCCTGTTCAGTGTTGCCACTTGCCACAATTAATTTTAATGTTTAATTCATTGGAATATACATGTAATTAAAAAAAAAGAATCGTCTTAAAAAATTATTTAAAATTATGATTTTTTTATGTACAACTCTATTTGTACACTAAATATATCTGCTTCTTTACATGATACAGAAAAAAACCTAAGATAAAAAATGGTTGTTTGGCAACACCAATTTTATTAACAGTATTATTTAATATACAGGGTGTCTGAAAAACACAGTTTTCATTGTTTAGTACTTTTTTTTTAATGGAACATCCTGTATATTTTGCCAAATTTTGCCCTACATTCATAGATTCTAGAGGGAAGGATCACCCACTCAGTGTTATAAAAATGGCCCTCAAATTTCAGTAAATCAAGATGGCGTTGTGTTCCAGAGGGCCGTTTTTAAACTTCACTTAATTAGTGATGGGCATAGTCGGATGATTTTATTATTCAAATATTCCTGTTCCGGAAGATCTTCATATTCGGCATATCATTCAACATATGAAACATTGACCGATCAACGCCGGTCGATATTCGATATATTACGCCGACCGTCGATTTACCCCGAAGTCGAAGCGTTTGCTTTAGAAATAACTAAATATTCCGGATTAATCAGATGTCGGAAGGTGAAAAATAAGTTATTTTGTTTCGGCTTTTGATTTTAGTCTACTATTTTAGTTGTTGGGTTGATGTTGTGTTCGCATACGTATTCGTGTACGTTTTTAATTTGTTTTGCTGTTATTGGTGGTGCGGCGAAAGTTTTGTTTTCGTTTTAATTCGTAATTATTGGTGTGGTATATAGAATAGTATACAGTGGCCGCCAAAAAAGTCGACACTTTGTTATTTTATTATGTTCCACCAGCAATATGTTTAATTATTACTTTATTCAATAGCGTAATAATAGTTAAATATAAAATTATGTGGTAACGAATCACAATGTGAAATCCAACATTTAAATTTTCAAGTTCATTCTTTTGATAGCTCTTCCTATTTCGGTCTAACTAGGATTGACCTTGAATGAACCGCGAATCGAATGAACTATCATCCGATAAGTAGCGGTAATATACCCCAGCTGATTGAAATACGAATATTCGAATATCCGAAAGAAATATTTGAATCATTCGAAACATTTCTATATTCGAATATCATTCGGAAGATTTCATCAATGCACTTAATGTATTGTGATCAAGGTCATTGGTTCTCATTGGTTGGCCACAAGAGATCCTTACCTATACAATCCATACCTACATTTAATTTGACAACAAAAAGATCAAATGCACTAAACGTCAATTTATTGCTGGTTTTTAAGATAATTAAGTAACCAATAAAGGAACTAAATTGGTCACTTTTAACACTAAAAGAATTATTTTAAAATAATTATAACAGAAAATACTACTAAAAAACGGTCAGCAGTTTAAATATTTACTACCTATAGAATGTTTTTATTCTTTAATCGTTTCTAAGAAAATCAGATAATACTACAATTATAGGTCGTTATCTCAAAAACCAGCCATAATTGGCGTTTAGTATTTTTGATGTAAAAAATGATGAAGAGTTAAAATTTGGCAAAATATATAAGGGCGTTTCATTTAAAAAATCGTACCTAACAATGAAAACTCTGTTTTTCAGACACCCTGTATATTTACCAATACTGTTAATAACCTAAGTGTTACCAAACACACATTTTGTATCTTAAGTTTTTTTCTGTATCATATACAGGGGGCAGAGATATTTAGTGTATAAATAGAGTTGGGACACCCTGAATAATGCAGTTCCAATAATATTACATACGTAGGTACTTAAAAAAAAGGTTACTTAGTTGCAAAGAATAATATTTTTAAATATCTTCCCAGTAGAATTAGCAGTTAATGTGGATGAAAAATTTACTGACTCTAAAGTTTTTGGAACGCTATTGTTCAGGTCCAGCTTAGGTTATAATTATTTTTTTGTAACTGTGGCCAGTTTCATTTGTAATGTTGTAAATAATAATTATAAAATCAGTATCTTGAAAACAATTTAATTTTATTACGGTAAAGGATAGGAAATTTTAAAAAGTTTCAGTACTTTTAAAGAATTTATTTTTTTAAAGGTGATTTTCTAGATACTGAAAAAGTTAAAGCACTTTCGTAAAGGATCTTTATACGTAAATATTTCTGATATTTTGTACATGTATTTCTTACATTTTAAAAGATTTCAATGGATGTAATCGGATTTGTAGGACCGGTTATAAAATACTGAATATATATCTTATCTAATATTTTTAGGAAATTTAAAAATAATAAAATAAAAAATCTGTAAGGATATATGTGGCAACGTTGTTTACAAATACAAAAGTAGATTACTTTTTAGTTAAATTGTATATTTTTATTAAGACAATAACACAAGGTCTGACAAGTAATTTACATGTATTTTTGTAATTACTTAAATTATGTCACATCTGTTTCATTATCGCAATTAAACTTGAATTATTATCGTCAATTACTTATTTTATTTTATAGGTGCCTTAGACGAAACGAACGGTAGTCCAGTGTCAGATTCCTCCCGCTCAAGTGATCAACTCGGCCCAAAACAGCGTCATCAGATGAAGCACAGGGAACTTTTTCTTTCTAGACAAGTAAGGCGATTATTATGACATTTAGTATTTTTGTTTTTTTATATTTTATGTCCCTTTAATAAACGGCTGCAACACTCAGGTCTAAACCCATTTTTATAAAGTCCGCTCTTTGGCTTAATTTTACTGTTGTATGCTCAATTGATCATTTTGCAACAACAGCGATTGAAGAGCCATCTGCCTTTGACATTTTTCAATTAGTGATGGGCATATTCGGATGATTTTAATATTCGAATATTCGTATTCCGGAAGATCTTTATATTCGGAATATCATTCGACATATGAAAAAACGCCAGTCGATATTCGATATATTGCGCCGAACGTCGATTTACCCCGAAGTTGAAGCGTTTGCTTTCGAAATAACGAATTATTCCGGATGAATCAGTTGTCGGAAGATGAAAAATAAATTATTTTGTTTCGGCTTTTGATTTCAGTCGACTAATTTAGTTGTTGGGTTGATGTGGTGTTCGCATACGTATTCGCGTACGTTTTTAATTTGTTTTGCTGTTATTGGTGGTGCGGCGGAAATTTTGTTTTCGTTTTAAATCGTAATTATTGGTGTGGTGTATAGAATAGTATACAGTGGCCGCCAAAAAAGTGGACACTTTGTGGAACATTTCTATTCTTGATATTAATTTTTTGTGTGTAGTATCTGCATTTATGAATTGAAAATTCATTATGATGGAAATGCATCATATAATTTAATATAAAATTATGTGGTAACGAATCACAATGTGGCATCTGACATTTAATTTTCAAGTGCATTCTATTGATAGCCCTTCCTATTTCGGTCGAACTAGGATTGACCTTAAATAAACCGCGAATCGAATGAACTATCATCCGATAAGTAGCGGTAATATACCCCAGCTGATTGGAATACCATTATACGAATTATTCGAAACATTTCTATATTCAAATATCGTTCGAGATCGGAGTTTCATCACTATTCTGGGAGGGGGGTGTGGGGTGTGTTGGAGTCTCATGATTCTATTCTATTTTACTCCAGTTATGGCTTTGGCTGCCAATCTTTTTTAATTCCAGCGCCGATTAGCCAGCACTCCCCTTCCAGTCATATGTTGCGATGTCACAACATAAGCTTTCCCAGGATTTGTCGATGGAAAATCTGGATGTCAAGCTTTGTAGCCCCCAGAAATTCCGACTAATTGACAACTTAATCGATAAAAGGCACAATTAACGGAAATCTAACCAAGAGCTGCTACTGGTATTGCGTACAACCAGCTTGCTGTCTGACGTCTTACACCGCGCGCGCAACTAATCCTCCGCTATAGGAAGATGGCCTCGTGCACCACGTGAAATGTAAAAGCATCAGAAACTAGGCCTTAAACCACTCACAGCGCTTAGCCCCAGAAGAAAGACCCCTATATTAATTGGCGGCGAGTTCCCCTTCGATTTTCACAAGTAAAAACACGGTTTACTGCGCCACTGCGGTCGATTTCCACGAAAAAGCCGGAGCTTCCAAACGCGTGACTTCACTTGATGAAAGTCGAATCTCATGATTTTTTTTATTTTGGTTTTAAATAAATTTTTGCAAGGCAACCATGTAACATATTTACCTGTGGCACAGCATAACTAACAGGCAGCACGATCTCTCCCTGTCAGTGCCTTTGATATTTTTAAGCACACGAAACGATTACAATTCAAATAAAGGAGACAGATCATTTCCCAGCAAAATGGCGGCTGAACCTGTGCGAGGAAAATGACCGTATTTTCCCGCCAATGCATGAAATCGTGCTGCTTTTTGTTAGTTATGCTGTGATACGGGTATGTTGTAGTTACCTAGCAAAAATTTGTTATTTGTTTCCGAGCATGGAGCCTAAAGATCAGTAAGCAGTAAAAAGCAGTAAATTAAGATGGCGCTGGTATTTTAGGAGACCTTTTTTATACTTCACTTTATTAAATGTTTATTAAAATGTTAAAATGAGTATAGTAGTACGGTGTTTATTTTTACTTGTACACAAAACTAGTTTTGTTTTGTCTGTTTCTTAAGTACATATTGTTACGTTGTCTTGTCTGTAGAGTATGTTGGTCTGTTAGCCAAAATTAAAACCAAAAATTCATGACTGACTTTTTGTTTCCTGTTGGTTATTCCTCGAAAATAAATAGCGTGGGAGCTCTAGATATGTTTGTATCGAATTTCGGTAGTAAAAAAATAATAACGATCTTAAATTTCCGGAAATTTAACATCTCTAAATTTCCTTAAACACAAAACCGAAAATATGTAAAGTAAATGTTATTAAACAGTTTTTACATATTACTTAATATACAGGGTGATTCATGAGGAAATGTCAATACTTCAGGTACATAGTCAGGGTCCAAAAATAAACATAAAGGTCTATACAAAAATGGGTCCGCAAGGCCTTCGTTTCCGAGATACAGGATGTTCACCACAGAGCTGACATGTGCTTAGAAGTAAATGGTGGAATTTTTAAAAATTATATAACCTAGCTTATGTTTTGCCGAACATATTTTAAGAACAATAATTTTATTGAAAATTAAAATACATATTGTTTAATTATACCTATTTTATTTTTTTTTTTAATCAGATGCGTCGTATTTTTTTAAAATCCAAATATCTCAAAACCGGTTGCTCACATCAAGTTTTAACAAGTATATCTTTTTGACGTAAAACTGACAAAACAATTATTTAATTTACTTAAAAATGTAATACAGGAACGTAAGTACCAAAAAGTTGTGATTGTTCAAAATAGTAAAAAGACGTGTAAGTGGCTCCCCCTACAAGTAAGAGCCGTAATAAGATTAGATTCGAATCCGCCATATCATAAAACCCCCGGACACAAATTTTTATTCCAATATTTACATTATCATAGATTTTATTTAAAAAATAGAAAGATTAAATAAATATATTAACACCCTGTATTTCGAAAACGCAGGAAGGCCTTGCGAATCCATATTTGTATGTGTTTATTTTTGGACCCTGACTACGTACCTAAAGTATTGACATTTCCTCATGAATCACCTTGTATGTCATTTTTATTTTTCTTCAGTGACTGTTTTTTTGTTTTACACGCGTCATTTGTTTTTTCAATCAATGTTTATTTATCTCAAGAATAAATCATTATAGAGATCGAACGCTGTTAGAACAACACCGATACGTCACGGTTTTATATCAGTTTGCCATATGAGACCGTGACGTATCGGTGTTGTTCTCACAGCGTTCGATCTCTACCAGTAAATATTTACTAAAACTTAAAATAATAAACAATTCTACAGGAATCACGCGAGCTAGCACGGATAGCATCAGCAGCGTAAACCGAAACTTTGGCATTAATCCCACTTATGCTTAACCAGCAGTTTTACGGCAGTTTAATGAGTCCGGCTTTCTGAATACTACATTTTGTATTGATCAACTTATTTTGGCCCAAAAATGGACACCGACTTTTCGATTATTATGTTAAACTGTTTTTAGCTGGTGTTTGACTTATACTAATTGGACCTTGGGTCCATCTGAAAAAGGCCAACTCAAACTAGGTTAATTTGAACTTTAACAAATTTAGAATAAACATTTTAAACATCTTTGTAGTACTTTATGGACAAGGTAATGGTTAAACCATCGATTTGTAGATTAAACTTAAGTTTTAATCTGACACTGGATAGTTGTGTAGTTATTCCTGGGTCTATAGTTAACACCTTGGTTACTGTGCAAAAGAAAATAACAGGAGGGCTTATAAAAAATGGCGGGTTTGCGCCACGGATTCCACTTTGGCTTTCACATTGTGCGCATGGGCATAAGATCATATTAACTGCACCTAATAAAATTTTGTATTTTGTTAATTTGTATACTTCTGTGTTTTTGTTTAGTAAAAAAAACAGTATCAATATTATTTGTGTGGGTTTTTATTATTATTTAGGGGGATAAAAATGGACATAATTTGCCAAATTTGTAATAAAATTCTTCGTAATTTTCTAGAAAGTTGTCAACCGATTTTTAAAAATTTTGGGACACGGGTTTTTTGAGGGGCGAATCAATGGAAAATTTCGGCCCAGACAGAAAATTATTTTTTCCCACTTTTAGTGATTTATCACGTCGTAAGGGTTTAAACTTTAACTAACCACGACCGATCAGAAAGGAGGGCTTTTTAATTTGTAAATTATTCCTACTTAGAAGTTATTAACAAAATTTAAATAATTTTCAATGTAGTATTTATTACGTCTAAAATATTATTAGGAAAAATATAAAGCCGTTTTAAATAAACAGAACCAACCATGACCGACTAGAACTAAGGGCTTTAATTTTTTACATTATCCCTACGAATTATTAACAAAATTTTAATCATTTTGAATATGGTATTTTTTTACGGGCCCAATAGGTCCATCCTGTTTGGGTCAATCAGGTAATCATTTTTTAACGGCAAGTTTTATTCAAACCCCCTTATTTTGGGGTGCAATTTAGCTGTTATTTTTACCTGATGGTTTGGGCAAATTTGACATACCCCCTTTATTTCTTACCGTTTTAAAAACAACAAATTTAAAACGCCCTATAACAACGGAGGGCTAATAAAAATAAAACATACTTTTACAGAGTTTGATCTTTTTTATAATTCTTATAAATAACTTTTTTTTTTATCCATTAACCATTCCCTCTTTAAACATTAAAATATGCAGGGTGTAAAAGTATAATGATCATAATTTGAATGGGCGATAGTGGAGCTCAAAACAAGTAAAAACCCTATAGACATATGTGTAAAAAAACCTTGACAGATTTTTGTTTTAAAGGATGTGTTTGAGCTTAAAACAATTTTTCTGAAGGCCTTAACCACTGGAAATTTTCTTAATCGCTTATCAGTAGATTCATTTGCTAATAAAATAAACAAAGTTTCAAATGTTTCAATCTAGAAATAAAAAAAAATTAATTAAAATTTTTTTTCCCAATTAAAAATGTAAAAACAACAGAGCAACCTAGCTGAAGCCTTGTGTAGTCAGTTGTATCCGTGTTCAACGGCGACATTTGGTTTTTTTTAAATCGAGAAAATACGGATATGTTATAAATTTACAACTGTAGTGCCCAAGATTTGTAAAAACGATGTGTGAAAACAGAAATCTTATTCTTCAAAAAAAAAAAGTGCCTTTTTAAAAAACATAATAATTTGTGCTCTTAAAATGAATATTTTGCCTATTTGTGGTGAGAATAATTATTTTTAAATACAAATATTAACCAAACAATAATGTATTGTTTTTACATAAATTTAATTTCAAATTAAGTATGAAAATAAATTGCCAGAAGTAAATTTTATTATTTGTATATAAATAAATCTCCTTTAAAAAAGTGTAAATATGCAAAACTGTGTGTTGCCAATTTTTTTAAACTTTGAAAGGTCTATTTCGTAAACAGTTAATGTTGACCCATTTTTTTGGCTTTTTCGATTTTGTTTTGAACTCCACTATCGCCCATTAAAATCGTGAGCATCATACTTTACACCCTGTATAAATTAACTAGCAAAGTTAAGTAATTAAACATCCGCGAAAATCTAACGCATGCGTACAATGTAAAAGCCAAAGGGAATCCGTGGCGCTAGCCGCCAGTTTATAAAAACAAGCGGATCTGCATAATAACAGACGACTAGGCGTCACTAGGGGCAGTAGCAAACCCTAAGGTAACGCCCAAGCTGACGTGGAAATGTCAAAAAGAACTGGAAATCCTGAGAGAACGCAAGAGGGTAACTCTCCTTTGGGTACCAGGACATTTGGGAATAGAAGGCAACGAAAAAGCGGATGAGTTAGCGAGATAGGGATTATCCACACCATACTTTGGACCAGAATCCGCCCTTGGAGTTACCAACACCACAGCACCAGGGTAAACCAGGGAATGGATCCGAAACAAACACGAGGAATACTGGGGAAGCATCAGTAGAATAAAACATGGAAAAACGAAGGAAGAACTACTCAGACAAAGTAGGAAAGACTTCGCATAACAGTAGGGCTACTAACAGGGCACATTAACCTAAGAGGACATCTACACATAATAGGCTCATACAATGGGGACGCCATATCCTGTGCGAATGTGAAGCGTTGAATCACAAAAGACGAGCATTATTTGGGCAACCGAAAATGAGCCCACAGGAATATATCAACCAACCAGTCTCGGGGTTATACAGACTTGTAGAAGGAACAAGACTAATGGGATGATTGGTATAAAAGAAGTAAATCAAGTCGGCTCCCAGGGAAGAACACCTTGGTTTAAACCAGAGATCTAAAGAACCCATAGGTAAATAAAGATAATTGACAAGACGTTAAGAAATTTTTTGTTTCCATAAAAGGGATGGGGTGCTGTTTAGTTTGTATTAGGCTGTATGTTTTACAGAACTTTTTAGGTACAGCAATATTATTTTTTACAAAAAAATCATGGCTTTAATATTAAACTAATAATATTATTTCTCATTACTGCAGGTGGAGACCCTCCCAGCGACGCACATCCGTGGCAAATGTTCCGTCACCCTGTTCAACGAAACGGAGGCACTCTCCGCGTACCTCAACAAGGACGATATGTTTTTTTACTGCCTTGTGTATGACCCCATGCAAAAGACCCTTTTAGCTGACAAGGGCGAAATCCGAGTCGGCAGCCGGTATCAGTGTGACATTCAGCCTCTCCTCAGGGAAGGCGAAAGTGACAATAGAGACTTTGCGGAAACAGAGACCCTAGTGTGGACTCCTCACCATAACCTAAGTGACCGACAAATCGATCAATTTCTCGTAGTATCACGATCCGTAGGTACGTTCGCGAGAGCTTTAGATTGTAGTTCGAGTGTTAAACAACCCTCGTTGCACATGTCCGCCGCGGCGGCTAGTAGAGACATAACGCTGTTCCACGCGATGGATACGCTGCATCGGCACAGTTACGATCTGTCTGGTGCGTTGTGTTCCTTGGTTCCTTCGAGCGGACCCGTGCTGTGTCGGGACGAAATGGAAGAGTGGAGTGCTTCGGAAGCGAATTTGTTCGAAGAGGCGCTAGATAAATATGGAAAAGACTTCAATGACATTCGGCAAGATTTTTTACCTTGGAAAACTTTAAAGAACATTATAGAATATTATTATATGTGGAAAACGACTGATCGGTAGGTAATTCAGTGTTGTGGGATTGGTAATTTAAATGGCTACTGGATGAATATTGTTTTTTTTTTTATTTTTTTTAAGTTATAAGTTAAACTTTTGATATTATAAACTGTGAAACTAGGTATTATCGTATTGGTTAAATTGTAAAAAAGTTGTGTTTAGTTTTGGTTGCAACCTGGTCCAACAATGTAATTTTATCGATTTTAAAAGTAATCATTTATTTCCATAAATTTTGAAAATTGCTACTGGAAGTTTTATGTATATAAATAATTATTCTATTTTATAATCATCCAATTTGCATACATTGTTGCTAATATCAACTTTAATGTTTTAATTAAACATAGTACTTACATTATTAAATTAGTCAATTAAATCCAGCAATTAATCCGAGTTTTTTAGGGGAAAACACAAAAAATTCCCTTTAAAAATTATCTTTGTAATAAATTAACTGGTCAAATATGAATATGTCCTTTTAAACACCTTAGAAGGAAATAAATTAATAGTAAAAACATATATTTCAAAACAAGATTTTATTTACATGTACTAAAATAAAGAAAATAAATTTATAAATAAATCAAACTCATCAATATATTACATTACGCTATTTTTATGATATAAAAGCTTATCACGAGATTGATCTCTTTTATTCTAAGAAAAAAATATATAATTTTTTTCTTAGAATTACTTAGGTCAAGATTGTTTATCTATACAGGTAAATTTGCGCTTTTATATCATATAAATGTTTAATGTAATAAATTAATGAGTTTAATTTAATTTAAAGTTTATTTTCCTCTTTTTAGCACATGTAACTAAAAGCTTGTCTTTAAAAATAATTTTTTATTTTTCGGCTGTTGCGTTTCATTTGATATCCATATCACGGGGGTGCATAAAAAACCATAGTCCACCATCTTTGAGAGTCCGCCATATTGGATTTAGAATAACGTCATTTTAATTTTACTATTCCTCTCAGCTATCCCTTTTATTTGGTACCCATATTATGGGAGTGCATAAAAAATAACTAGTCTGCCATATTGGGCGGTCCGCCATATTGTTGTAGAATGACATCACGTAGCTAACCATGCATTGTCATCCAAACTAAACGTGTGTGCAAAATTTCAGCTCAATCGGTTGAGGATAACTGGTTTAAAATTCAGTTGTAAGATTTGACTCGCACAAACATACATACAAACATTGCAAGTTAAATCAAAGCTTATAAAAACTGAACCCTTACCAGGTCACTTGTTCATCCGTACCTCTGTTACGGACGTTTGTAGTAAAAAAGATGTGACGTAGAAATTCGAAATTTGCATATAAAGTAATTTCGTGTAAGGCCATCTTTAAATTTTTTTTGTATTGCGTAAGATGTAGGTAGGAAAAGCTTTTTTAAGTATTTTTTTTATCGTGGGTCTGTCCACAAAGGCTTAAAGGTTAAGTACTAATGTACCGTGGGTGTCTAAAGTCAGGTAAGAGGTAGTTTATTAACACGGGACCTAAATATTTAGAGGTTTGCAGACGAAGAAGAAACCCCTGTGGGCAACAAGTTAGGGATTAAAGAATGAACAAGGTGGGAAGTTCAGGGTCTCTCCAGATAGGCTGTAAAGGAATGTATAAGAGTAGTACTACGTGTAGCTCTATTGGCAGTTGCTAGAGAAGATATGTTCCAAATATAAATGTTTTTATTTTAAATAAATTGGTTTTGAAGAAATAGCTAAAAATATGCGGAAATCCAACAAAAAAGCAAAATATCCCGTATAGCTCGGAGGTAGGCAAGAGAACGAACCTTTCTTGTAAATGTGGAGTTATTAGTAAGACAAACGGTTCTTTTTTAAATAGAATCAAGAGCAGAATTTGATTTGGAATATATACAGGGGATTCAGATCAAAAGGGGAGAAATACTTTCTAAAAACAAGACGCTTTCAGAAACAAACCAAGTGGATTTCATTATAGAAATAGTGGTAACCATCTAAAAAATGTTTTAGTCTGTATAATTCAACAAACATTTCTCTTAATTGAATTTATTTTCACGATTACAGTCTCTATGCCATTTTAAATGTTTTATTGTAATTATGAGCTAATGTTGAGATAATTTGGTTTCTATAAAGATATATTTTTAAATTTCTAGATATGTTCAACAAAAAAGAGTGAAAGCCGTTGAAGCGGAATCGAAGCTGAAGCAGGTCTACATTCCTAACTAGTGAGTTCGTATTAAATAGTAAACGAAATGCTTGCAGAATACTAACTGTGTTATTTTTTAGCAATAAGCCAAATCCAGCCGCACTTAATAACAATAAAGGTGTTCTGAACGGAAGTAGTAATGGTAGCACGGACCCTGCAGTATCGTTAGGAGGCAAAGCATGTGAATCGTGTAATGGTAAGTGTTTTATGGAATATTTCTTGGTGTATCCAGTAATGTTCATACTTGTATTAGGAGATACCACCATTGGTAATAAAAAAAATCACCATTCCCCAATATTTAAAGTATTAAAAAAAACACAAAATTATATATGACAGATAGTAGGGATTCTGTCACCACAGATTACAGCAGATCTTTCATTTGGTTCAGATAAGTGGAGCAAGTCTCTTGACATCTTTGGTTAAAAATGCTTTTATTTTAAATCCGATTTTTTTTTTTTTATAATTTTGAAATGTATTGTTTTTAGTAACCGTCTCAACGCAATGGTACGCGTGGGGTCCATCGCATATGCAATGCAGGCTGTGCCAGCAGTGCTGGTCCTATTGGAAGAAATACGGTGGTCTCAAAGTTCCGACACGTTTTGGTGACGGAACCGAGTTCGAGAACGGTGGAAAGAAACGCTCGGGTAGTGATATAGAAGATGAGAAGGGAATGGGACATAGGCCCCATCGATGTAATATAGGAGGATGTGGAAAAGGTAAATTAAGTTTTTAATCCAAATTATTTTAACTATTTTTATTAGTACCATATTATTCATTCAGAACATCTTTTTTATGCTGATGACTTAAAGTTATTTAGGATTATAAAAACTTTGGAAGACTGTGTATCATTGCAGGATGATTTGAACCGCCTAAATGAAATGGTGTGTTTCTTTATGATTAAACTTGCTTTAAATATCAAAAGTGTAAATGTATAAGCTTTCGAAGAACTACAAATTGTATAAACTTTTGATTATAGAATTCAGGAGGAAAGTCTTGCAAGAGTGTCCTCAATTTCAGATTTAATATTTTTGGACACTAAGATGACTTTTTAATTATTACGATTCTATTACACAAATCACTTAAAATTGTTAGGCTTTATTAACAGGTTTCACGTGGATTCACAAACATTAAATGCCTTAATTCTTCTTTATAATAGCTTGGTACGTTCAAGAATGGAATATTTAATAATAATAATAATAATAATAATCGCTTCCTTTATTAAGTGATAGTTATAATAACATATTTAGGTATATTACATCTATAAGATGAGATTTGTAAATTAACCCTATCACAGCCAACCATATTAGGGCGATATTTAGCCAATTAGTAATCTATTACTCCACCAGCACCCTAACAGGCTGGAGTTCTCACAATATTAAAAAAAATGGCAAACACATTGCAAATATAACTAATAAATAAAAAATAAGATTATATAAGGGATTTAAAAAAATGCTCAAATACACACACTTAAACACACACATTCAAGCAACTAAAGAACAATATGGATGCCTAAAACTACTGTGACTGAAAAGAGATGCCTGCATCTCCTTCTAAAAGCCTCAACACTCAAAGATTTAATATTTGGTAATTTATTATAGAGATTTGTAGCCTGATAAGCAAAGCCACCCGAAACAAGGTCGTCAATATCTCGGTACTGCCAACATACTTCCATTGCAGATAGTCTATCATGGAAGGTGTTGCGTGCTATTAGTTTTGCGCGCAGGTAGTCAGGATGCCAGAGGTCATAATTTTATGCAAGAAAACGGCAAACTGCAAACCGTCTTCTATTTGCCATATTTAGCCATTTTAAATCCCTGATACTCTTCTTGATACATGATCAAATTTGCAGGAACACACAAGACGACAACATGAATTTTGAACCCGTTGAATCCTTCCGCCGATATGCAAAGTCAAAAACGGACCATAAACGAATGAACAGTAATTAAAAAATGAAAGTACCAGGGTTTCAACAAGCATGACTTTTAAGTTTTTGACAGAATCTCCCGATTGGCATATATAATTTTAAGTTACAGTGTTTTTCTGATGAGGGAGTTAACATGTTCATCAAATTTAAGACCACCATCTATTACGACCCCTAACGATTTCGCTGATTTTACCTCCGGCACAGTTTGTCCATCAATATTTATGTCTACCTTCTCGCTAAGGAGCAGCCTTTGACCCCACCAAAGTAAAGAACCTGTGACTTTTAGGGTTCAATAAAAGGTTGTGTTTCCTTGATAGAGCATTTATAATATTTAGCTTCTGTCTCGCTATACCCAGCAATTATGATGTCTATATGGAGGAAACTATATTTTAACTGAATATCATCAGCATATGCTGATAAGAACCAATCTCTATACGTTTCAAAATATCTGCTGAGTATACCAAAAACAGAAGCGGACCCAGTATCGAACCTTGCGGTACACCTGATACTACAGGCAACAAAGATGACATTTGCTCCTGCAGCACTACACTCTGTGACCTTCGGAAAGGTAGGACTCGAAAAAATTTTACCGCAATGGCATCAAACCCGTAGTGGGCAAGCTTGGCACAAAGCAGCTCATGGTTTAAAGTGTCGGAAAGCTTTCTGAAAATCCAGCAAAAACGAGGGACGCAACTATTCCTGCATCCAAATCGGCCACGATATTGTCCAAAAACATTGGCAAGTGCCGTAGCAGTGCTGTGTTTTTCAGAAGCCAGATTGAAGATTGGGAATAACACTTTCCTACAAAAAGCGTTAGTTTGGCTATAGACTATTTTTTCCAATATCTTGGACAATACCGACAGCAGACTTATTGACGCAAATCCGTAAAACCCCTCTGGTGAACTATTTTTGGGAACCGGCTGGAATGCGCGAGACCTTCCACGCCTTAGGAAAATATCCATTTTCTAAGCAGACATTAATGATAAGGGTGATGTATGGAAGAATAAAAGGGCAGCAATACTTTAGCATTGACAAGGATATTCCATCGAAACCAGATGCATTTGATTTTATTTCTTTTATAGCAGTATATATATCATCGATAGTAGCTAATCTCAAAGAAAAATTTGGAAGAATTATAAAGTTTTGTTCGTTTGTAATAAGCCACCATCTCACTACAGTCACCATTCATAAAAAACAGAATTAAAATATTCATTTATTTTGCTTACCCAAAAAGCAGCCTTGTATTAAACATTTTGACTCCAGTTAAAAGTCTCCTCTTCCAAGCTGCAGTTTCTGGTGCTCTCACCCACTGCTCGGTCAATATGAAGCTCTCTCACCTGCACTCGAATGTTCATGGTGTATCATTCTTTTAATGCTTGTATCAACCTAGTTCTGTTGTTTAACCAGGTTGCGTTGGTGCATTGCTTCGTCTCGCTAGTTCTTTATCTCATCCCACTGCCCAGGCCTTAGGTCGCGTAACTCTAACAGTTCTTATGGGTGCATGAGTATTAAAACAAATCGGCAGTTAATGTTTGACATTATTTCCACTCTTGTCAATGTCTCCTCAAATAGAATACTATTCCATGGCTTACGAGCAAGGTCCTGGCAAAAAGCGGGGGTAACAAAATGATTTAAAGTCTCTATAAGTAACAAGTTTAGGGGCTCAAATTTACCTACCTTTATACTGAGCTCAATAAACCGTCATTTTATGATCTGATATGTTTTTTTGCGGGAAAAACACTGGCATTAACAACCAGTTCAACACTGGATACAAATATTGATCCAGAAGACTACTGCAGATCCGGACACTCTAGTTGCCTCCGACACCGTTTGAGTAAATCCATAGGTATCAAAGCATCGAGAAACCGGGTTATCAGCATTAAAAGATTTACATTTATATCACCCATACACAACATGATCAACTGTGGGCAAGACGAGGGACAAAACACATCAAAACTATCCAGGGCAAAGTGTATATTACTTGTGGGCTTGTAGACTGAGAGTCCTGTGTATGGTCTCCCTCCTATTTGGTACATGTGTCTAACCTTGAGAAGGTGCAAAATAAATATATTAAATTGGCATGTTTTAGAACAAACTTTCCACTTACTTTTTCAATTATGATGAGGCCAGGACTTATTTGGGATTAGATAAATTGGAGGACAGAAGGGTAAAAGCTGAGTTTGTTTTCTTTTAAACTTATTAATGGTGTAATAGACTGTCCGGATTTTTATCTCAGGTTGGCTTTAGAGCACCAATAGACAAACTAGGGCTTCAGAACTATTTGCGATAATTTCATCGAGTACCTATGGTGCATTCTCAGCTATGACGAGAATTGCAGCTAATGGTAATAGGGTGAATTTAGACTTTTTCTCCCTTTCCTTTAGTTCATTTAAAGGTAAACTTGCAAATGTCAAATTATAGTTTTATTTATGTATATTTTTAACTGTATTATCGAATATTGTTTTTAACAGGTAATTTAGTTTTAATATTTTTGTTATGTATATTATTGTGTTTGTTATTGTATTTTTAATGGGTTTTTGTGCCCGTAAATAAATAAATAAATAAATTATGTTGTGGAAAATTGTATTTCTACACTCCCCGATACAAAATTCCGCCACCTAAAATTTTTATTAATTTTGATGATTTATAACTTTTTTTTTTGTATGTATATGTACTGACATTGTTTATTATTCCAGTAATACCCACTTTAAAACACCCTGTGGAAAAATTGAGGTAGCTGATTTAACTTAAAAGACCTTTCATCTGGGAGATATTCCTAAGATTTTGTTTTCTGAATTATCCAATTATCTTTTTTCTTGTAAGAGTTGCTCAATTTTAAATAAACAAAAACATTGATTTTAGGGTTATTTTATTTAAAACATTTAACGTACTAAAATTATTTAAAAACACAAAGAAACAGTTTATTAGGCGGTATGTCCCCTCTTGCAGCTATGACTGGGCGCAATCTTTTTGGCATCAAATCCATAGGGTTTCTTATCCTTTTCTGGAGAATAGTCAAATATTTTTCTACCCTAGCCAACTTTAGCTCTACAAATTTCCTAATGGCATAGGATGACTGCAAACGGCTCTTTAATATGTCTCATAGAGTGGTGTTGGCGGGTGACTTCAATGTACATTTTGGCACAAATCAGAAAGACGCTGTTTCTCTCTGTGATCTTTTAGGCAGTTATGGTTTCAAAGCAATGATCGCTGGAAGTACAAGGGGTGGCACCTGCCTGGACAATATCTTTATGAATTTTGCGGGTGACTCTGACAATGCAAGGGTAATTGAGCTGAATCTATCGGATCATGCCGGTCAGCTGCTGAGTCATTCTGTGGATGAGCCATGTAGGAAAGTACCATTTAAAAAAAAAACGCTAAGACCTATTACTGAGGGGGGGTTATTGGCTTTCTATAACATTATCGAGTCCTACTCATGGGATTTCATTAACGATGAAAACACTTCAGTCGACTATAAGTTTGAGGTGTTTATGTCACGACTACAGGAGGCCTACCTTCAGGCATTTCCAGAAAAGAGCTATCAAGATAGAGAGGATAGCCCACATGGAACACCGTGGTTCAACAACACACTAAGAAACATGAGGGATCACCTGAGCTTCCTTGGAGAATTGTGCAAACAGTATAATACACCGGGAAATAACCTGACATAAAAATTTTAAAAAAGTTTATACACAAGCTATAAAAGACCACAAAAAACAAGCAAATGATAAATTTATCTCTACATCAAGGAATCCCATAAGATCTATGTGGAAAATTATTAAAAGCCATCAAGGTAAATCGGAAGCAAAAAACAAAAGTAAAAAACTGTCATCGGATAATTTTAATAATTACTTTTCTCAGGCTGCACATAAGATTATCAGGGACATGCCTGATTCTCAGACTGACCCACTGTCATTCATGGAGGCGATGGTGACCCCTGATGTTGAATTACCTTTTCCCGAGGTGAGTTTCAATTCAGTCAGAGATATTATTGACAATCTCAAGAATAAAAATAGTACTGACATCTATGGTATTTCAGTTTCAATTCAGTCAGAGATATTATTGACAATCTCAAGAATAAAAATAGTACTGACATCTATGGTATTTCAGTAAAACTCACAAAAACAGTAAAAAACCTTATCATTATACCGCTCACTAAGCTGATAAATCTGTGTTTCAAATACAATATTTTTCCCTCTGCACTAAAAAGGGCAGTAGTAATACCAATTTTTAAGAAAGGTGACATTGACAATCCAGCAAATTATAGGCCCATATCACTGCTGCCAATAATATCTAAGGTGGTGGAGAGCTGCATGACAAAAACTATTGTCCTGCACTTTGAAACTAATAACCTATTTACAGAGAGTCAGTTTGGGTTTAGAGTGGACAGGGGCACGGTTCTTGGCATCCTGGATCTCCTCTCGGATATAATGGACTCATTTGAAAACTTAGAATATGATATGGCACTCTTTTATGATCTTAGTAAGGCTTTTAACTGCGTCTCCCACGGCATCCTTCTCGACAAACTACGCTATTATAATTTTAACACCAATAGTATATTGCTGCTTAAATCATATCTTGATAATCGTCGTCAAGTAGTGATGGTTGATGGGGTGCCTTTAGCAGAGAGGGTTGTTGACATTGGTGTGCCTCAGGGTTCAGTTTTGGGACCGGTCCTGTTTTTGATTTATATTAATGATCTCCCTCTTAATGAGAGTAAGGCAAAATATACCCTTTTTGCTGATGACACTACCCTATCCATACGAGGAAATGACATTGATTTTGTCGAGGAGGCTGCTGAGGGTGCTCAGTCGAGGGCAAAGGAGTGGTTTAACGCTAATAAACTTAAACTAAATGAAGATAAGACACAAAAAATTGTATTCTCTTTAAGGGATCTAAGTAGTTGTAATAACCCAACAGATATTAAATTCCTTGGAGTTTATCTGGATTCCAAGCTTAACTGGAATGTTCATACCCAGAGGATGTCTGGAAGGCTGCGAAGCTGCGTCTTTCTGCTGAGGGGCTTGGCTGGATGTGTGGGGAGGTGAGACTTTGAGGTCTGCCTATTATGCTCTGTTTCATTCCGTTATGTCCTACAGCATAGTAGCGTGGGGTGGTGCGGCATCTGCGGACCTTATCTTCCGACTGCAAAGGAGAGCTGTGAGGGTAATTTCGGGGATCGGGTATAGGGATGACTGCAGGCCTGCCTTCAAGGAGCTTGCAATTCTAACTCTTCCCTCTGTCTATATTTTAGAAAGTTTAATATATATTAAAAAACGAGAACATCTATTTATATCCCATAATAACACACACACATATAAAACCAGACATGGCAGTAATTTAGTACTGCCATACTGTCGTGTAGGTAGGAGCCAAAGGAGGCTAGAATTTGCTGCAGCGAAACTGTTCAATAAGGTCCCATTGGAAATGAGAAAATTGCCAGTAAAAAAATTCAAGGAAAAAATTAAATTAGTGCTATGTAAATGCGCATTTTATAGTGTTCAAGACTTTTTAAAGTGTAATAGTAGCGTATTTGTCTTGTAACTGTAAATTTAGCTGTGATGATAAATGTTTCTATAAGCGTAATTAGCCATGATTTTAGAATGTATTGTTGTTTAAATGTAATTTTAGAGATTGTAATTAACTAGACTAGGTGTAACCTTATGACCTGTGCAAATACAAATTGTATATTGGCATTAATAAATTATCTTATCTTATCTTACTTAATCGGATTAAAGTCTGGGCAGCATGCGGGCCATTCCAATCTTTTCAATCCAACCTTATCTGGATACTCATTTCCCACTTGGACAGTATGAGGTCTAGCGTTATCGTGCATCAATATAAACTGGTTCCTAATGAAAGGTAAAAAAAATCCACCACATCTTGACATCTTGGAAAACGTCATTCAGTGTGACTATGGGCGATTAGAGCTCCACTTTCAACGCCGTCTCGTTTCAGTCGATATATCCATTTTTATAAATACATTAAGTTTTATAAGTATTTATTTAAAATTGTGCAGCTGTTACAAAAAAAGAAATAAATGGATAATTTAAAAAACAAAACCTTAGGGATACCTATAAGTGTATCCCTAAGGTACAGGTACAAGGTAACAAAATATGGGTATTAACAGAATAATAAAAAAAAGTCAATATATGCTTCTACAAACTGATAAAAAAAATCTTGGAAATCGGAATAGACATAAATAAGTTATAAACCATCATACTTAGTACAAAAATTTTTGGTGTGGCAAAATTTTCTGCCAGGGAGTGTATTTATAAAATTCTGAAATATAATAAAAACTTCTGATAATGGAAGTAAGGACAATATGATGCCTGTGTCGTTAAATTAGAAAAGATAAAGTTCCTGAATTTAGGTGTATATTCTTGGGGTGATTGACTTCATATTTAACTCTAGTAGTTTATTACCTTAGGAATGAATGGAGGTGTTACATTATGTTGATGTACTTTTTTGATACATTGTTGTCAACTCAAAAATAACTATCATTACCCACCTTTACTTGGCCCCAGACGGCCCGAGTTTTGTGAACTTGCCATATTTTAATGTAAGGAAATAGTATCACGTTCTTAGTTCAACTCCATTTTTTTTTAATTTTAAATATATTTTTTGTCTTTCAGAATTTAAGCTCAAAGCACACTTAGGACGACATTACGCTACTGCGCACGGCATTGCGGTCCGATCGGGTTCGCCTCGACCAGTCATGAAGACCCGCACAGCTTTTTATCTACTTACGACGCCAATGACGCGATTGTCGCGGCGCTTGTGTAGGCAGATTATGCGCCCGAGACATGCGGCCAGGGCTCCATTTTTTGCTATTAACATACAGGCTGTCAAGCAGGAATGTACAACACAAATGGTAACTTTTTTATTATTATTATAAGCGCAAGGGTGTTTCTAATAGTAAATTAAATTATTAACCTATTTAACTAATTAGTCATTATTATTAGAAACCCCCATAATCTATTGTGGACATCACTTTATAAGAATTTTAGAGAATGGTTTTGATTGTCACAAAAAAAACTGTGATATTTTCAAATCTAGTATATTGTTACTAAAAAGCTTATTTTACTTAAAATTATTTATAAAAATCACAACAAATACAGGCTCATTCGATATAACCATATTTAAAAAAAAACTAAACTAATCATCTTCTGTATTTTTTCCTGATGGGGTGATTTTTTTAAATATTTTTCAGCAAAAAATACATATGAAAAACTTGCGCTTTAAATTTAAAAATAGAAAAAATATCAGTAAATACCTAAAATGTTAAAGCTCAAAAAGTCAGTATTCTGTTGGAAGTCTAGAGTCTATACATATTGATAAAAATGAATTGTATAATTTAATTATTTCTGTTGTTACTAAAAATGAATATCAAACCTTTTTATTGAAAAATTGAGACGCTTTAAAAAATTACCAATAAATAGGGTATCCCATTAGATAAAATGTTCAAAATTGCGATAATTCTAAAAATAAATGAATTTAATAACAATATTTTAATATTTTATAGGTTAATAAAACACCCCAGGAACTGCAGCAACTATTGACTTATCGAAAGAAAAATCGGGGGAGTGTGACAGCTATTGCGACAAGACTTGGCCGCCCTAGTTCTATTACACCACAGTGGCTAATCCTAACAGATAAGGTAAGTAGATGTAATATTATAATATTGAATAAAATTCAATATACAGAACAAATCTTTTATTTCAAAGAAAACTTTTATCAATTTTTGACCCATTATTACCTTTAAATAATACGGGGTCAAAGGACCTTATTATTTATTTTTTTATTTATTTTCTGTGAATTAATTACTTTACATTTTAAATTTTAGTAAAACCCTTTAAAAAAAAAAAACAATTAAGATTTCTTTGGTCCTTTTACAAATAAACTATTAATATGCATTTATTTTAGCGTCTGAAATACCATATCGTAACTAATTGTATTATTTCTTTTATCATTTTAGGCGCTTCTCCCACAACCAGATGTAGTAGCGTTTCCTAAGCCTCCAAAAGCACCGGATGGAAGTTTACTATACGAAAGGGTGCCGAATAAACCTGAAGCAGAAAAAATACCGCTTAACAATATGTCTCCTTCGTTAAAACGTAGAGCATATGAAGAAATGAATGGTATTGATAGTAAGTATCTTTTAATTTTAGTTTGGAAGATAAGTTTTATATCATTTACCGTGGATACATTGTAATTCAAATTCGAACCTTACCGTTTGGATCTCGGAAACTACACAAGATACGAAGCTGGTTAAATTGCGGCAAAGTTATGCATTTATGGGATCAACAATATCCCGATTGAAAAGTTTTAAAATTTCAAGTATAGGATAAGAGGGCGTCTATTACTTATATGAGGCTATTTTGGCGATTTTTCGAGCCCCTCCCCTCCCCCTTTGGTGAGATTTGGCTCGACTTCCTCCTCTCCCTCTCCTAATATCCCGAGAGATTTTTCAAAATGCATATTTTAGGTGTAAATACATTAATCTGCTTGATTGCATTAAATTTATTTAAAAAAAAAAAACAATTTACCTAATTATTTTTATTTAAGTCTAGTTAAGACAAGTATTTAAAGTTATTAAGGGGCCATTCATTAATTACGTAAAGATGATTTTGAAGATTTTTGACCCCGCACCTCCATGTAAGGGTACATAAGATTTCTCGAACCCCTTCCCTCACCCTCTACTTGCGTAAGATTCAAGGGTGATAAAGCCGCCATTTATTAAGCATGGGAACTATGCAAGATTTTTAAAGTTCTGAAATAATGTTAGTTTAAATAAAATAATATGCTTTAGAGACCGTAATTGTTATTAAATAAAACAAGAATAAAAATTATGCATTGTGAAATGAAGCCAAAAAATATTAAGAATTCTTCAAAATTTCTGTTTTTCTCGGATATCCAGAAATACTTGGAATTTTTAAACTTTCCAAACGGCATATTGTCCCTTAAATATGCTACTACTTTGTAGATCCAAATAATAGTTTTACTAACTTTAGTTTAGTGATGGATAGCAAACTACCTTTTCTGTAAAACTATAACTGTCCTAAACCTGCACAACTTCTACTGCTTCACTGGACTTGTGTCAAAGAAAGTCTACAACAAATTAAACAATGTTTTATTTAAATAAAACTGTTTGTCAAGAATTTGTTTCTAAATAACATAAATTGAGATCGGGTGATTTTAATTTGGTAATGACGTGAGCAAAAACAAATAAAAAAAAGGTCTCCCTATTGGCGATTTGCACTTGTAACCATGGTGACTGACTTTTTGGAACAATGCGATTCGTTTTAGTTCAGTTGTTTTTGCTTTCGTCGCTCTCAAACTAAAATGGCCGATTTTAAGTAACAAACATAACAAAAAATTCAATTATATAATTCTTGCTGCTGGAATAGGCAACTTATTGGTCGGTACCTTAAAAAAAAACAGAACCGTTATAATTAGTGATGGGCATAATTATTGCATTATGTTAAGAATCGAATTATTGCATTATGAATTATTACAATAATTGGATGATCATAATTCGAATTATAATTATCTAGTTTTTTTAATCATTTTAAATGCCTGATTCCTGAATGAATATGTAACTTGATTCCGATGTAACTAAAAACTATATACTATCAGCTGATGTGGATAATTGCCATAATTGGATAGGCCTCGTGCCATATGAATTTCGTTTCCGATTTTATAATTTAATACATTTTCGGGGCTTGGTTTAATTATTATAATTTGAATAGTTTCTTTTATTTGTTGTTGTGAAACGTAAAACAACGAAAACGTGAAAAAAAGAGTGATAAGATAATGCTGATGCTGAGTCCACAGTTCACACAGCGGGCATTCCGATTAACAAGATTATTTATTATTTTGGATTTTAGTAACATGAATAATTTTATGATCTTTTTTCTTTTCTTTTTGAAAAGTCGCGCCATTGTCGCGAGGCGTCATCGAATTTGTGGAATCAGGTTACTCTTCATAATTCAAATTAAATCTGAATAATCGAATGATAGCGATTATTTCAATAATCAAATTATCAATTATTTTTAATTCGAATTATCCCATCACTATTTATAATATCAGAAAATACTTACTGATGACTTCATTCTTATAAAATTCTAGTTTCGTTATTGCCGATTGATATACAACTAAAAATAGAAATTCACGAAAAACAAATGTTTTGAGAGATATACCTCCCAAGTTGACTTCTATTAACCTGTTTTAAAGACAGAAATCTTATAAAATTTTGTACACATATTTTTGAGACACCCTGTATTTTTGTTGATTTTCTACATACCGTAATAATAAAGATACCAGAATTTTGCTAAAACGCTTAATAAATATTGCTGCCATTTTGAATTAATGTGTATTTGTGATATGTCCTTAAGATAATTTAACCTAAAATAGGGAAGACAGTAAAACACTTGGTATCAATCTGTTATTCACAAAGTTAGTAACCTTATTATTAAAACCTGATTTTCCTTTTTATATGGCTAATGTGAATTAATTTAATTTTTTTTACTGGCTTCTATTCTGATCTGGATTGGGATGATGGTGAGTCTGAGTAACTTAATTATTTATTTCTATTATAAGGAGTTTAATATAATATTAACAACCCTACGAGGATAATGATTTTAGTATATATTAACTTGTGAAAGAAAATGTAAAACTGTAGGTCTCATCTGGATGACATAACCCAGACGTTAATGGGGGATAGTTCATTCGCAACGCATAGTAGTAGAATTAATTTTATATAATGGTATCCTTATTTATAATGGTTTTCCAAAAAAAAAAAACCATAAACGAAACAGGAAATTCTTTACATGCTTTGGATTAAATAATCCCATAATAAACCTGGTTATAAGTTAGTCAGGATTGATAGCAAATTATAAAGTAATTAAAAGTAAGAAAATTATTTTATTTTTAAATGGTAATGTGGCTGGCTCACCTTGTAGTTATTGCTGCACTCTGCAGAGTAATTACGAACTTTTGGGACTAGGCCCAGATTCATTCAGTATATCGCTAAAAAAGACAAGAAAAAAACCTATTGTATTCTTTGGTAAAAATCGTAAATTTAGACAAATGCTAACATGCTTATCTTGTCTTTTTAATCGCTTTGATGCTTTAAAAAAATTTAATTGTAATCGTTTTTGGTATCACCACGTTTTCCAAGAATCAGCAAATATTACCTAAACACACTTGAGTATACTAGTTTCCATGATTCCTTAACTTGGTACTCTACATAAGACAGATCATTAATTTGTATTACTCTTTTTCAGCTTCTTCACTTAACGCCCCTTCAGCCAAACGTATGGCCAAAGATCCGATGCCAATGGCGCGGCATCCTGTTGTTCCCCCTGTCATTCCGGGGGGTCCTCTTCCGGTGCCCCTAACAGTTCCTCCCACTGCCGATCAGTATCAGGCCATGATGGCGGCAGCGGCGCAGGCGCAGCTCCCGCCCGGCTTGATGGGTCCTATGCCTAGGCAGGTGGCTCACGTTAATGGCAAGCCAAAGATTGCGCAGATGACGCGAACGGGCTCCGGGCGCAAGCAGGTCATCAGTTGGATGGATGCGCCCGATGATCTATATTTTAGAGCGACTGAAAATAGCAAGTAAGTCGGTATTATAGACTTATTGGGGTTATTTCTAGTTGGGAACTCGAAAAAAACGTATTATTTTAAGAAGTTGTTATGAAGAGGCATTCTATTTAATAAATGTGAGAAATATATGTACATGTAGCGAATTTCTTAAGCTTTAAAACTCCATTGTTCGTTTTGAAGAATACCTAGTTGTATTGCCCCTGTGGACGATCTCCTGGAGGTCCTCTAATAAAAGTGTCTGGCGATGAGCAAGATATTTTTGGTTTGGGTTATTTAAAAAAATGTGGATAGATAAATGCAGGTATTAATTAAAGGAATAGTCAAAATTTTGGTTTTTGACAAAATGACGGATTTAAAAAAATATATGCGATTTTCGAAGAAATTTCCAACTTTATTGGTTAAAAAAAAAAAATTTTCAAAAATCTTATTCCTTTGATTAATTTGATTTTTAACCCGATCAGTCAAGCCGTTTCGGAAAAATCATATTCACTGACATTGAAAATATAGTTTCGAGATAAACGCGTTTAAAGTTTTAAAATAAGGGTTCTAGCACTTGAAGAGGTCCTAAAAATATGCGTATATCTTTGAGAATATTTACCGGATAAATTTGAAATTTTCAACGTCGATATCTTTCCCATATGCACTTTCTAAAAATAAAATTAAAAAAAACTAAAATTCCCAACTAGGTATAACCCATTATGTCTGATGGTTAACAATAAACTACGGTTCACATCTTATCCTGTGCTAGTGTCTGTTAGACAAATGCTTGGACCCGTAGATTAATATTTTTAGGTGCGGTTTTTCTATGAGACAAATATTTATTATACAGTGTGTCCCAAATTTGAAATATGATTTCGATGTTTTTTTTTAATTGGAACCCAGTTTTTTTAAAGCGCGTATAAAGTTATACAGAAGTCGGTTTCGTTTGCGAGATATTAAATACCAAATATTACTTGATGAATGAACCGTATTTTATTCACGTACTTGGTAAAAGTTTGTCCATGTCCAAATTTTGGGATTTTGAAAAAATGTTTTTAAAACTTCTTTATGACACACCCTTTATATTAAAGGTATTTATATAGAAGTGAGGCTCCACTGTTTTTTGGCTATAAAAAATCAAGAAATGAAGATATTTACAATTTTTTTTTAAATGTTTTACTTGTCATCGTATTTATGAAAAAAATTGTTTGAAACTTCAAAAACAATGATAAATCCAATAAAGAGTAGAATAAAATAAAAAGAAAAACTCTTCTATATAATTATCATGTTCAAAAGTCACACTCGCTAAGGTAAAATGTCATTGCTAACAAAAAAGATTCTAACAGGATGACGGCTGTCAAAGTTTGACGTTTGTGACATGTGATTAAATGTAAAAAGGATTTTCTCTTTCAATTTTGTAGACGTGCGGGATTGATTTGCGAGGGTCAAAAACATTTTCAATGTAGATAAAATATGGCTTATTTTTTAGATAAAACTTATTTATTATCTCATAAATGATAAGAAAGAAAAATTTTGAATTGTTTAGTTATGTATAATTGATATGCGCTGTATAAATATTTTTTTCAAAGACAAGAGCGCTTTAAAAACATAAATTAAGGGGTCCCAGCATTTAAAAAAAAAATTAAATTGTTTTTGATTTATTGAACCTTTTCCAAGTAAGTCCAAGTTAGAGACTTGGTGTATGAATATTAACTATATTTTATCTTATTTTTTTTTAGAAAAATGAGGCGTCAGATTTCGCTAGCAGAACTGCGGAGAGCAGCGAGGAAACCATGGCGTTACCTCAAAACTAAACTAGACGAACTACATGTGGTAGTACTCGATTGACAGTAATTTTTTTCTGTAAATTAATTTGATAATAATGTAACGTGCTCACAGTGCCACAGCACAAAAAACTGGAAATATTGAAGCTTTATGTAAAATGGAAGACATGTAAAATGAGTCGAAAAACTTACATGAAATTTTGCAAAAGCTTCTCTGGGAAAAAAGTCCTTTTGATTGTTGTAGTAGTCATGCATTTTAAGCTAAAATTTAATTTGGGAAAGTGGTCAATTATTTGTCTGTGAAATGAATTATTGCTTGCAGATTTTAAAGTTTTACTCAGGATTTTTTACTTTTTGTAAAAGGTTTTTTATTAAAAACAATAATAATAATTTTTTATAAACTTATACTTGTCACTATGTTTTAAAACATTAAAAAATTAATCTTTTATGATATAGCGTTGTCATATACCGTGTGGTGCATCGTCGGACGGTATATAGGAAATCCCATGTAATTTTTAATGGGGTCAATTATTGGCTTCCCTAATTATTCTGGAAAAAATTCTATTGGAGTTTATTGAAAGCATGCAAATCTATGGCCATGGTAAAAACTCTAGATTTTTCGGTTACACCATTGGCGAGTTAGCTGCTAATATGTTCTTAAAAAAAATACTTTATTATCGCCTCATATTTATGAAAAGCAATAAAAATACCAGTAAGTTGTGAATTACCGTTGTCATTGTGATATTTAGTGCTTTATCATTATCAAAAAATCGTACAGCGAAAAGATAAACTTTGTATTTATGCAGACGAATTAAGTTAAGTTAAACTAAACTAAAGTAACAAATTTTAAGAACTATGGCATTTACAATATGTACATGCTTCAATAAATTATTAATACTATACAAATATGTTGGAAATAAAAAGATTTAGGAAAAGTTTCAATTATTCCTCTATTTGCTGCTGGACAATAACCCAGACGTTAATAAAATTGTCTTTTTACATTGGCTAGCTGGTAAATTGAAATTTTATTGCATTCTGCAAAAACAGCATTTTTTAACTCGTCTGGATTAGTGTTATTTTTATCCTTGTATATTTTGCTTTTTAAATGGCCCCAGAGGAAGAAGTCATTTGGCGAAATATCAGGAGACCTGGCTGGCCAATTTATGGTGTGATGTAGGCCAATAACATTTCTATTAAAAGGATAGTGTAAATATTTCCGAACAGCCAGGGTATTATGTGCTGGGCAGCCATCCATTTGGTACCAAACTTCCTGATTTTCCCTGGCATCATTTAAAGTTAGTAAAATTTGTTCTTCGAGTAGTTCCAAATAATATTCTGCATTCAAATTTTGTTTTAAAAATAATGGTCCAATAATACGTTGCCCGAAAATCCCCGCCCAAACATTTACTTTCTGTGGATATTGCGTCCTCGTTTCGACAAATCGGTGTTGGTTTTCTTTGCTCCAGTATCGGTAATTTTGATGATTGGGTTCATTGTTTAACGTAAATGTGCATTCCATCAGTAAATCAAATATTCATCATATCATAGCAAAATTCCTGCCGTCTTATTTCATACCCATTCCTTAGCTCTCGATGTCTTTGTATATTTGTGTGAAAAGTATTTATGCGGTTCAAAATCCGGAGCACTGTTGAGTGATCTTTGCCTATAGCCTGAAGTTTCCCTGTGCTCACCTTCTCTTCATTTTTTCCACATGCAATAAAAATTCCAAGTCTCTATCATCTATTACATTTTCTTCTCCTTTCTTCACATCTGCAGTTATTTATTACTGTGCATTTAGTCTCAAATTTTTTGATAATCCTATCGACTGTTGATTTTCTGGGTATTGGTATCGGTCTATTCAGATACTGAGCAGCGAATATGTCTGATACCTTTTGGTAACTATTTCCTGATAGTACCATTTAATCATCAATACTTTTTTTTCAGTAGAATAACTCATGATTAATCTTTTCGCTGTACGATTTTTTGATAATGATAAAGCACTATTTTTCGAAATGACACATTAATTCACAACTAAGTGGTATTTTTATTATTGTTCATAAATATGAGGCGATAATAAAGTAACAATTTTAAAAATATATTAGCATCTAACTCGCAAACGGTGTAACCGAAAAATCTAAAGTTTTTACCATGGACCTAGATTTGCATGCTCTTCAATAAACTTCAATAGAATTTTTCTCCAAAATAATTAGGGAAGCCAGTAATTGACCGCATTAAAAACTACATGGGATTTCCTATATCCCGCCCGACAATGCAGCACCCGGTACCTATGTTGTAACTAAGTGATGAATATGTCTCTAATCGAAAATCCTTATTTTTTTATTAAACTAAAATATTAGAATTTTATAATTTTTATCGCATGATTTTTGAAACTATCTACAACAATCCAGGGGACATTAAAAATGAATTTCGGGCTGGATTTACTATTTTTATGCTTTTCTTTAAAATGTCTATGATTTTGTACAGTACCTGGTAATTATTGCATTTTAAGTATTTATAACAATATAAATGGATTCTTGACTTAAATGTATCCACTCGTGGAAAGAAATTATTCCACTCTTAAGACCCTGTTGTATGAGTTTGATTAACTACTACATTAAGCATGAATAAACTGCTTCAATAAGGTAAAGATTTTAGAAATCTACTTTTATATTAAAGTGTTAACCAAGCAATTAATATAATAATTGGCATCCAGTACGAACTTTAAATAGCTTAACAACAACAGTTATGTCATATAAAATTTATTGTAGCTTTTACAGTTTTTGAGATATTAAAAAATTTGAAAAAATCGTTAATATCTCAAAAACTAAGAGCGTTTTCATAAACTCTGTCGTCAACACTTTCTATCCAATCGAATAGTCAGGAGGTGGAACAATTTATCGAACAGTTGTGTTTGTTATGACAGTCTTAATTAGAATACAAGTTTGAACGGCTGTAGTCGCCTAACTTAATCCACTAATAATAATAATAATAATAAAATTTCTTGTAGCTTTTACACTTTTTGAGATATTAACGTTTTAAATTAAAAAAATCGTTAATATCTCAAAAACTGTAAGATATATAAACATTTTTGATAGGATGAATAATAAAGAAGATATAAACAAAGATGTGACTTCAACCAAAAATTGACGGAGCTAAGGAAAAAAACTAATTAATATCTAAAAACGCGGCATTCATGGCACTTAGTACTGACGAAAAACGATCTAGTTCTAGCAAACTTAATTTTCAATTCATAAACCTACGATTGTATAAACAAAATAAAAAATATCTTGCTACTAAACGCTTGGTTACAAGATATAACACTTTGAAAACGAAGTAGTTTCAAATAATTCATTAGCTCATGCCAAGTAGTTTTATTGGTGTTTTTCTGTTTGTTTACGAGCATATTCAGTAACTCAAGCAACTGGGTGTAACAAGACGTTTTAAAGGAAAGGTTTATAAATTCGGTGCTAAAATCGTAGGTCCCGTACCGGAACCATCTCACCTGTAGCAATATTATAACATATTGTAAAACATTATGAACACTTGGAAAGAGAATATTTGTGATCTAAGTGATAAGCACACAGTTTTTGTCGACTAAATTATGCAAACTTTTAATTGATTTTTTATTTATTAAGTATATTGTACAATAAAAAATAATATACATCAGATGTGTTTTATTATTTTTAATTATTAGAACGTAATATTCAGATATGTGACTTGGGACAAAATGAAAAATTAGAGAGCAATTATATTTAGCACGGGGAATAAACACACTTTACTATGTGACCCAAATGCATTCACTGCTCTCATTTCAAATTTGGGCACTAAGGACTAAGCGACACTTTAATAATCAACAACTTAATCATTAGTCTGGAGCAAATCCTTAACTTGTCAGCCAGCTTGGTACAGTCTGTTTGTACGAGATATTTGCGACTGCTCTAAAATTTTGTTTTGAATGTTATCTATCTATTGTTAAACTGACACACAAATATATAATTAAAGATATAATTATTTTAAAAAATTTATTATAAAATAAAAAGTTTTTGTTTCTTCCTGTATGATGTCACACGACCAGGGCCGAAGTGGTCCTATTTGGCACAAAGCCTAATTCATTTTTTAATAAATGTTCTACATTAGGTCGTATACAAGAACTTTGTGTGATGAACATCAAGTTATTGTCCAGCAGTTATAAAGATCTTTTTACAGATACGAGAATTATTGTGTTAAACATTTTAACAGTAAATATTTTGTTTAAGACGTAAAAATGATTCTATCTAAAATTTTTGCAATTAAAATATATAAACATATTCTATGGATTGAGAAAATGCGGTACAACCAAAGCAGAACAATTTTCGAAATAGTTAATAGGGACTTAGCCTAGTAGGTAATTCGCCCCATTTTGCTTTTTGATAATATTTACATGACCAATATTCCAATCAGTAGATTGAAAATATGCTCGAGTAAAATGACCATCACGTTCTCCAGATTTAAGTACATGCGAATCTACCTTAAAAAAATAAATTTACAAATCAGTGAACACTCGCCGAGTTTTGTTGACGCGAATTTAAGGCAAGCTATTTGATAATCCTAATATCTTAGACAGAATCTAGATTCTATTTAAATAGTATATTATGCCAAATGCTAGTCTTTTTGCACAATGTATTTATTAACATTCTGATAAAAATATCTGGGTTGTCAAAATATGGATAAACGAAGCAATATCCGATATAAGCAATTTGCCTTGCTTAATAATCTTGTCGCGATTCCAGACAATTTGAATGCAAATATATTTCTGCATTTCTCGCTAAACACAATTCAAATGCTTTTGAAAATATAGATGATATAAAAAATCAGAAGAATTGTTTATTGATGACGTAACTTTTGTAAGCTTTCTCTTCGTTTTAGCCGATCACTATACCACTAAAAATACTCGTTTTACCGCGATTTTAAAAACTTTGGGAAAATCCAATATTTCTTAAAATTTGTTGGGGAATTTCAACTAAGTTGACATAAATTGACCTGTTTTGACGTCCGGTGTCTGTCATTAACTTTTGTACACGTATTTTCCGGACATCTTGTAGTAGCAATTTACCTTATACGTCCGGTAGGTTACTTGTTTCAATACGAGTTAGACATTATGGACGAGGTCTGCGACGCTAGGAGCCGAGTCAAGAATTTCTAAACGAGTAACTGTGCCAAGTACTACCGGACGTGTATCGTAATGTATTTTATTTCCTACTGTACCTTAATATACTACATTAGGTTGTCAGTTTAAGTCCGGGAAATGATACATTACATCACTAGGCCGGTAAAGTATCTTTACCGGACTGAATCTGAAATTTAGTATTTTTACTAACACAGGGTTAATTCTTAACCATTTCTATTATGCAAATTACAATAAAATTACTTATAAACGTTAACGGTAATACTGCCGTCGCGTCTGAACTTTTTTTAATTTCCGCATCCATTTTATTCTTATTATTAATAAAAGGGACGCTAAACTAACAGACAAGACAATCACAATCAACAAGCTTATTTGTTACTGTAAGCAATTAATTTAAAGGTAACTTGATCAATAACTTATATAATAGTAGCTACGTTTGCCTTGATTACCTTATTTTGACAATACTGGCATCTTCATATTATCCGAATATTCACACTTCAATTTACTTATATAAAAAAGATAAAACAATATGAAATAAAACGTTGTACGATACACGGTCGTGAAATGCATTAAAGTACTCGTCTAGAAGTTCCGGACTCGGCTCCTCCGTCGCCTTGTCCGTAAACATTTAGATTTGTACTTTAATAGACCATTTCCCGACATTGTAACGTAAATTACCATTATTTCATACTGTAAGTCCATTCTGTGTCATTATTTTATTTAAAAGCTCAAAAAGTCACATTATATTCTGAAAATCGCATCACGTTTTTCTCTGTGGCAAGTGAAAGAAAATGTCATGTTGACATATTTTTAAATCTCATTTGATTTATAAAAATAAAACAGCCCGGTAAGTGTTACTTAGCGACACTTACCGGCTCTAATGCTGTAATGACACCTACCGACAGTATGAAATAAAATATAATAACTTTGCATCAACATGGAGAGTATTCAGGGAATTTTTGGCTGGTTTATTATGAAAAGTAAATTCTAAATACACAAGGAATAATTTAATGATATAACTTATCAGGCGCGTGCTGTCGCGATTTCAGAGCCTGGGAAATCACTTGCAGGGCCCATAAAGCATCTCCGAACAATATTGACGAATAGAAAAACTTATACATACTAAAATTTATAAACAAACTAAAATAAGTTAGGACACATACTACATAAAATTCTTCATTTTACTTTTTCATAGGAATCTTTACAGTACACAATCTCGTCACCAAATTGAACGTAAACAGTATTATTTTTCTACTATTTTAGTTCGGAAAGTGTCACAGCGCGCCAAAGTGACACTTTGCGGGCAGGGTTCGCAGATATATATCAGTTGATATATATCACGATATATATCATGATATTTACACCTCAATAAATATCGAAAATCTTGATATGTATATCAAGGATGAAAAATTATTAATTTTGCAAACGATTTCTTGCGAAGAATGAAACCTTTGCAGTTGCTTTGGATAGAATGCAACGAGACGGTTCTACAATAGGAGTGGCTGTTGAAATATGGAGGAAGTTAGGCAGTTAGGCAAGGATCTTAAGGAACAGCCTGTAAATGTTTTAAAACAGTTTAAAGCGAAAGGAAATAGCTTTGACTCCCGCACATTAATTAGCCAACTTATTGGATCATAGATTTTGTGGACTTCATTTAAGTAATGTGGAGAAGCAGTTAGCATTTGAATATTTACAAAAGATCATTTCTGAATTTATTCCTATAGCCAGAGCCAGAAAAGTACTTCAATTGGTCTGAATTAAAAACTGGTTTCCTAGATATGTGCAGTAAGCATTTGATAGCACTTTCGGCATCTGCAGGCCTTGAACGTATTTTCTCGACTTTTGCTCTTGTTTACAGCAAACTTAGGAATAAGTTAGGAAATGAAAAAGCTGCCAAGCTTACATTTTTGTTTAGGCACTTTAATCAAAATAATGCAACCAAATTTGTCAATTTTGACTTCGTCTGGGAAACAGAGACAACAGGGGGATCTGATGCGGTCCTCAGTATTCCTTCTTCCACCATTTTATTAGCCTCAGATTCTGAAGAAGATGATGTGCCACTTGCACACTTGCTACATACGAGTATTTAATCTGGGTAGTCTTAGAAAAAATATGTGTTTTTTTTTTAAGTTTTATATTTTTAGTTCCTTCACATAATATAATATATTCATACGAATTTGTTTTAGTTCTTAAGAAAGTACCTTTATTTTTATAAAAAAAATTTGAAACGTTGTAATATTTCTGTTTTTATGTTTTATTACTGTTTTAAAACATTATTTTAAAAGCAGAATGTTATTATTTAAAAAGTCCGAAAAATCAGAAACATTATATATATAACTTTTTGGATATATATCCGATATATATCGTTAATATCGGATATTTTGATATTTTCAATAAATATATATTTACGAACCCTGTTTGCGGGTAAGTAGTTTTTCCCGCACTACAGCGGGAAAGCATAACTATCTATATTTAGACCTAATACTGTATTAGATTGGCTTAATAATAAATGGGATCACTTCTTAATAACAATATCTACCAATTCGGATGCTTATATTTAATCTCCCTGTCGTATTTTCTTCTTTGATATGCAATTTTTCTTTAAAAAATATTTTGAAGTCTGTGCAATTTTTAAAATATTTTGTCAAATAACAATCAAACCAGGTTTTGCTCTGTATTATTTTCATGGCAACAAAAGTAATGTTCAAAGCCGTCAAGTTTGTCAAAATATTTTAAACTTAAAGGTTTTTAACAAGTTAAATAATGAATTATTCCGACAAGAGCTTCCTGAAGGCTGCCAATGAGGTAAATATGAACCTATTACCAAGTAAATAAATAGAAAGATACGAGCAGCAATACTCCCATTTTTAAATTGGTGCAAGAAGAAGCAAATGAAAAGCATGAAAGAGGAGGTATTTTAAGGCTATAAATTTGCAAAGTGCAACGAGTTGCATATTTAGTATTAATAGTTTTTTTAATGCGGGATCATAGAAAACATAACGTTCCCAACTCTTGCAGAAAGTGTCTTTCCCGCACTCGAATGCACGGCAATCGCGTGCGGGAATGTATCACTTTCCGCACTTGTTAGAAAAGCTACTATTCTATATTTTTGTCACTTTTGACAGTACTTTATGGTATACAAATAACAGAGTAAGTTAAGTTAAAAAATCATTCAGTCATCAAGCAATAAAAGTATATGCCTGACCGCTGTGTATTAAAGCGCTCAGTTCCCTGAATGCGCCCATTTATATCCTTACCTACCTGTACTTTGTCCCTTGTAATTACCTTACGTTAGGATTTCTTGGAATTTGTATTAATAAGATATAAATAAATTACACTCCAACAAAATATTTCCAAATACAATAATGTCATTAAACTGGTGTCAGATAATTAGGCAGGGATTATCTAGGTATACATCTGAACCTATTGGATTTATTGAAAATTAGTTATATCTAATCTTTTCTGAAGTTAAGTCGGATGTGATAGCGGAAATTTATAAACTGTGTAGCAGTTTTTGTTGGTTATTGTCTATTTTGCGCCTGTTTTATGTCTTATAATGGATACTATCTTCTTTCTAAAGGGAAAGGTCCCTCCAGCCGCACGCACACTTGCTATCCAAAAGCTGTAAGTATTTTAAACCTTAACCAGATGTATTTTAAATAAAAATTAACATTAATCTCGTATATGGTAATATTCAAATCCTGTCAGGAATATTAATTTTTCCCATTTTCTAAAATCTGAACTTAAACACTTACCTTCCAATTTTTTTAAATCCAAAACTAGCCAATAAATTATAGCAAGGCCCACAAAAAAGTGGTGTGTGCTGAGCGTCGGACTAAAATTTTCTGGCGTATTTTTTTCCGCTGAACACGAATCCGAAGTCAAAATTGAGGATCAAACAAGAAAAAATCGAGAAAAGGCGTAATTTTAGATATTAACGTTTTTTTTTTAATTTAAAACGTCAATATCTCAAAAACTATTAAAGATACACGAAACTCTATATGACCTAAACTATGTATTTTTACAAGACCTTTAATTTAAGTTATATAACCTTTTTGTCTCAATGCAATATTTTTTGAGTTATAATCAAAAAACCGAATTTTTAGGATTTTTTCGAGGTATACCCCTGAAAAATTTTGTTTTTTTTTATTTTTGGATTTTGAGTGATTTGGGATTCAAATAAATAAAATAATTAATTTATGATAAAAAAACCAACAATCACATTAACAAAAAAAAATCTTATTTTGGACTGAAATTTTTTGTCAATGTTACATTTTTGTTTATATCTCCCTTATTATTAATCTTATCAAAAATGTTTATATAACTTTTTATAGACAATTTAAAAAGCTCTATTTTTTGTTTTATAAATTTTTTTGTGTCTATTATAGTTTATATAGTCGTTTCAACATTCCGTGGTAGTAGGTTTCTCCCGGTAAATGTACCGTATCGCTTTTTGGGTTTTTCTTGATTTTTTGCTGTTTGACTCCCAATTTTGACTTCAGATTCGTGTTCAGCGGAAAAAAATACGCCAGAAAATCTTGGTCCGATACCCAGGACACACCACTTTTTTTTGTGGACCTGTATAGTTAAAAAAGGCCGACAAATAAAAAATTACAATTATTTTAAAATTGCAGCCATTTTTTATTTATCGGCTAGATTAATTTTTAAATAGTTTAATGGCTTGGGTTTAAAAAGTTGGGGATTTAATTTAAGAAGAGCTACTATTTGCTTAGCAAAAACAAAATAGACTGGAAAAACCATTGGACAGGTCAGGGGTGGATTTACGCAAAGGCTGAGTAGGCTGAAACCTAGGGCGGCAAATATTATGGGGACCAAATTTACGATTAATTTTTAAAAATGTAATCGTAAATTAATAAACAAAAAATTAATATTTAATGAATAGATTTAAAAAATCCTGCCAAATTCACTTCATTTTTATAAGAATTACTAGTGTAGTTAACATTATTTTAATGCTAAATTTTTCCTTCTGATATCCAAAAATATTGACATATTAGGACGGCAAATATGTATTAGCCTATAGCGGCAAAAAATAAATCCGGCCCGGGACAGGTAAGAGCGGAATTGGGTATATTCACGTTTTTTGAAAAACCTATAAAATGATAGCATATGTGCATGTACATCGTATAGTAACCTCAAAAAAACCTAAAAAACACATTTCAAGCACAAACTGCCCTTTAAACTTCAAACGCAAAGAATTGGCGCCAAAACAAGCTTTCTGAAGGTCACTGCTGTCTGACGTCACAGCGCATATAAACAGTAAAGCCTTATTCGTGTTTCTAATAAATTGTCACCTTTTAAGCGTATAATTATATTAAGGCATTATTTACGTGGCAACAGTCGAAAAAAATTAGGTTGCTGTTAATATCAAGAAACATTCACAGCTGTTTAAATGAGTAATATAGTACGAATCACAAAATAAATGGTGTTTTGTGCCCCTTTGCACAGCATATCTGTGAGGTGAGTACACCAAACAAAATTTTTGTATGTGTGCCTCGGGGGAATTAGAGCGTAAGCAACGATGGTTTACAGCAGCAAGATGTGATATGCCAAAATCAAAAAGTGAATTTTTCTGTTGTGAAGATCACTTTAATGTAAGTTAGAAATAAGGTTATAATTAACAAATACATAAATATCTATATGAATATATTTTTCTAATTTGGTTTAAACATCAAGTACTGTAAAAAGATGTTTTATTTTATTTAACACATAAAATAAATACCTAGGTACAATGCTGGTTTTCCACCTCCAATTTCTGCGAAATTAAAACTTTCGTCATTTTTAATGTAATCCATTACCATAAACATATCCACAGTGGGTAAATTTTTTGAGGAAGCCTTGACAAATTCTTCGTTAGCCATAGGAATGAAAAACACTTTATTTAGCCACGCAAAATAAAACAAAATACTACTTATGTCAAGATTTACCGCAGTACAACTGGAAACAGACAAAATCGATAAGTAGATAAACAATCTGTATTTATATGCGATGTGACGTCACGAGTCGTTTTGCGGTCCCTTTAAACTTTTTCATCCTGAAATATTCGGTACTGGCTCATTTATACAAACTTGTGAGATTTGAAAATTGACATGGGGACTTGTCCTTTGGAAATTATGTGTATTTTGCTTTGTTTAAAATATATGGATAATACCCAATTGACCATCAGGCTAAAGTTATCAATGACCGGTTGCACCATCAATTTTAAGGAACCCTAAGCATTAAGTATTCCTTAAATTTTCCATTTTAAGGATTACCAAGGGTTTCTTTAAGTTGTTGGTACAACCGGCCATAAAAAAACTTACTAAACATATTACGCGAGAAACTTTGTCGTTTATCTCAAATTTAAAATTGGTTGTTTTTAAAAATTATTAAACTTAAAAAAAGTTTCAGTAATACAAAGATAGGGGGATATAACTGATTGTTCATTAAGTTGTGCTCATAGCTATGAGTTTCGTAGTTTTATTATTTCTTTATTATTTCAGCGAAGAAGCTCTAAGAGGTGCAGCATATCCTCCGCAATTTACAGGAGAATATTTAGAAGAGAAAATTTATAAGCAATGCCCCGAGTTTAACCAGTACTGGAAGCAAACTACCAGGGCTATTGAGAAATTTGAAGGAGTACAAATGCGATTTCAAGAAACCCAGCAAAAGTATTTGTAGGAAGAATAAAATATTGTTATCGCTTTGTTTAATGACGTGTGTATAAAGGTACATTAGAAAAAAATCTGTTTTTCTTCGTCATATAGAGCGGTTTTTTTAGACTGTCAGCCCATTGAAGAAAAAGAGACCATTCTTACCCAATATGCTCCTTTAATTAGTATTTTAAAGAATATTCACTCTACGCTGATCGTTTATTGAAAGGTTTTACAGGATGACTGCGGTTTATTACGTAGATGGACCTAAAAAGAATATATTAAAAAACCTATTCAGTAAATTATCAGCGCATAGTCAATATTTACTATTTAAAAAGGCATACTGGTTACGATTGGTTCCTTTTTTTCGATGGGCTGACGGTGTATAATTAATTCCCTGTCCCCTGTCCCGATTTATATTTGAGGGATAAAGGTTAGATATAGGTGACTTTAACTGATACTTAAAAAGCTCTTTAAATACTTTGTTTTTTAAAAGCGCTATATCCAAAATGAACTTCACACCATACGTTTTTTAATTTAGTAGGGATGTATTTTTTCTATTTCTATTTCTATTATCCAATTATGGTCTTGGCTGCCAATCTTTTTTAATTCCAGCGCCGTTTAGCCAGCACTTCCCTTCCAGTCATATGCTGCGATGTCGTAACATAAGCTTTCCTGGTCTTTGTCTATGGAAAATCTGGATAATCGGGCTATGTAGTCCCCAGAAATTCCTACTAATTCTCAACGTAATCGATGACAGACACAATTAACGGTGATCTAACCAAGAACTGCTACTGGTATTGCCTACAACCAGCTTGCTGTCAGTCTGACGTCTCACACTGCGCGCGCAACCAATCCTTTGCAATAGGAAGATAACCTCGTGCCTAAGTAAAATGTTAAAACATCAAAAACTAGGCCTCAACCGCTCACAGCTCTTAACCCCAGAAGAAAGACCCCTATATTAATTGGCGCCGAGTTCCCCTTGGATTTTCACGAGTAAAATACAGAGTTTTCCGCGCCACTGCGGTCGATTCCAACGAAAAAGCCAAATCTTTCAAAGGGGTGTTCACATGATGAAAGTTGAAACGGAAGTCCCGAAGTGCATTTTTTAGGTTTGAATCACTTGATTGACAAAGGAGCCGCAATTTTCTTAAGAAAAATGAGTTTTGAAAAATTGTTTTTAAACTTTGCGTAGTGATAGTTCTTAATACGTTGAATAAAAGTCTCTACAGGCACAAAACCCGAAAATCCCCCCAACCCTTCAATATCACCCACAAAGGTTTGTGGGGATTTTTTTTTTAATGAAAATGGATTTCGGCTAATTGTTTTCAAACTTTGCATAGTGATACTTTTCAACACATTTCACAAAATTGTCAACTGTAGCAGAGTAGAGTAGCGGTACTAGGGGAGCGAGCCAGCGGAGGAGAAGAATATATATGCAGGTTGCTATAACCGTAGGCGCCCCCACTTCTCTCGCCGTTTTTCACGTTTCGCAAGACTTTCAGAGATTTTTTTCCACCGATTTCCTACGCCCTTAGCGAAAGATTCAAAATATGGAGAGAACTATTATGATCTCTACTTTCATATGCCGTTTTCAGAATTAAAATATATTAATCCGCCCTAAACCGGTGAACCTCGCAAAAAAAGCACTTAAATTTTTGACGAGCCCTAAAACTATAAATCCGACAAAAACCATCTTCCGCTTAGTTTTTTTGAAAAAGGTCCATTTTTGGAGTTTTCCCGGACTTTCTCGGTGGGAAATGCTTAAAAAAAGCTCTATAAAAAATATTTTGTAGGTTTTTAATTCTCTAAAAAAGTCCCATTAACACCATCGCGATATCTCTTATAATTTTTGAGTTAAACGCGAAAAACTAAAAAAAATACCTTTTGTTTACAGTTTTTATTGTTTAAACAATAACGGTAAACAAATTCGCTGGGGACAAAAGGGGTCAAGGCTTTGATAAATACTAGATTTTCCTTATATGAAAATATTATTTTAAGAAGTATTATCATGAGAAACTACTGGGAATTACAATAAATGTAATGTTAATATAAACATTATAATTTACAATAACTTTATTGTTTACCACCAGTATGACTCAATAAAAACACGTAGTGAAGTTTACAGTAGAGGCAAGCGCGTTGGACATATGTAGAAGGTCTCGATATCTGATGTAGAAAAACCACACTGATTGTGAAGCCCCTTGATCAAATGCTAAAGTATTTAAGACAGTTGGTTTAAGCTTTTACTCATTAACTAGAATTCAGTCCGTACTACCAACTTGTTACTTATAATAATGGGTCGTGTTTTGACGATGAGTTGTGCAGTAATATTGTTAGTACTTAATTTTTATTTTATAAGTGTTAATGGAGCGTCTTTCCAACAACTTAAAGAAGGTAGGTGTTATAAATTATACGTATGTACTTAAGTGATAATTAAAGCTAGGCACATTTCCTGCTTGTTCAGTGGCGTGCCCGTAGGAGGGGGCATAAATGGCGCGGTCACCGATATTTTTTTTATATTGGGACAGTCCACCTGGTTGTCCTAAATGTGGCAAGAGGTAGTTTATTAACCATGACACTTAAAGATTTGGAGGTTTGGAGTAAAAGGGAAAGCCTTTGCAGGCAGTAGGTTCCACAGTCTAGACACTCTAGGGATGAAGAAACAGTCACTCTTATGCATCCCTTTACTGTCCAACTTTAGAGGCCCTGAAATTCTCAATTTGTTCGTTTCTTTCTAAAGTGTTTAAATCGTGAAACCTATTATCGACAGGAGTTTTAAATTCTCCTTCAAATCTCCAAATAGTCCCGTATAAAAAAATACCTCTTACCACACATAGGGCACCCACGTTATATTAGTACTTAGGCTCTAAGACTTCCTGGAGTGATATAAAAATAGGACTACAGACGTAATAGAGCAGGAAAATGCAGCAATTTATGCGAAAATAAATCGATTTTGCCAGCCAACTCAGATCGGGATGCGGTTTTACATCTTAGTAAGAGTATCAGTGTTAGAAACAAATGGGACAGTGATAAGTAAGAATCCCGATTTTGCTAGATTAAAACGTATTTATAATGTGCTGAAATAGAGCTGTTCAAATTGAGTGCCCATTTTAAATTCGCAAATCTTACATCCACAGATGTCGAACGGTCGGTTTGTTATATAAATTTTTTACCGCACTGAACATCGCTCACTGACACGATTATATATATAGGGGTCCCGCTGTGGGGCCGAGCATATCTGTTTTTGTAATGGTACTGATTGTATTATATTTACACTATATTAGAATTTATACCAGTCTTTCTCAAAGTGGGCGATAACGCCCCCTTGTGGGCGCTGGAGGCCTAGAGGGGGACGGTAAGCGACTCAAAAAAAATTGGGGGGCGCTAATGTGATTTTGAGGGGCGATGGGTGATTTGTAACTTCAGTACTTCATATTTTAAAATTCACTGAAATTAAAATCCTTCTACTACTTAATTATTTAATATTTTTAATGCGTTCACAACGCTATATATATCTTAAGATATTTAGTAATAGATATTAAACACTAAAAGATATTCGTGTTATTAAGTGTCGTAGGTTAGGTGCCCACCTCCGAAGACACGTGTTAAAATCACAGCTTTTAAAATTATGTCGTTGTCGTATATTGTTGCGGCCAAGCAGAACACTTGCCGAACGCGGGATTTTTTTACGTACCTAATCTAGTAAAAATTAAAAAAAAAATAAAATTAGAAGGTTCGATTATAATTCACGTTTGGCGCGAACAAATATTGTTCGATTTATTTGTGCAATCCTGTATTTTAGTCCGTCAACGTTCGTCGATCCGTGTTTGCGGAGTGATGTTGCCCAAATACAGAGCCGCGGCTCGCGACCGTCCGGCGACTGACGTGACTAGAGATATGTCGGTCGCAAACGATTCGTTTAAAAAGAACGAATCAGTGCAGTGATTCAAATAAATGAATTTTCTGTTTTCAATGGATTCGAATCCTTTTTGAGCCACTTGCTCGATCGCTCTGCGATGAATAACGAACCTAGTTTGGATGATTCGTTTCGTTCATAAGGTCACTAAGGCAGAATCGGACTTAAACTCGAAGATTCGGTAATTCGGTATTTTATGACGGCAAATCGGTCGTTTTTGCGATAGGACCTGACAAGTGGCGGGCGGTCTGTTATATTTCGATTTTGCTCACATTACCAGAGGTGTATTAGGCAAACAATTTCTGCGTATTGTCGGTTCGAGTCAGTTTTGGCTATGAAAAGAACTTTTTTTTAATTGTTTTAACTATTCTTTTGAACAAAGACTTAATTTGCAGGTACATTTCTGGGTTTCTATTAATTATAGTTTTTAAAAGTTTTATTCCAAATATATTTTTAAAATAATAATTATATCAAAATGAAATAAATGTAAATAATTTATTCATTTAAAATAACTATAACATTTTTTGTGAAATTCAAAACCGACCGAGTCCAACCGGGGTCATAATAAAGTAAATCGGCTGCAAACGAATCTTTTCAAGTGAATAAATCAAATAAATCGATTCAGTAAAATGATTTGAACTTCCCACCTCTAGACGTGACGTTCCGCAACATGCACGCATCGCACTCGCTCGCCCTCCCGCCACTCCGCCCGCTACCCCAATACTCTTAATACTGTAAAGTTAAATTATCATTGCTTAATGTTAATTATTGTTAATTTTGAATAAAAGATACCCTTAATATGGTAAAGTTGTATTAATAGTGCTCTCTCTGGTACGAAAAGTGTCGTTTAGAATATAGGTTTAATTAAACTCCAGGCGAGACTAAGATGTTATTGAGATTTTAAAGGTGAAAAAAAGGGGGCGCTACAAAATAACTGATTTCCAATGTGGGCGTTAGACGAAATAAGTTTGGGAACCTCTGATTTATACTCAATTACTTATCACGAAACATCGCCGCTGGTGCATCAGTTATTTGCCCAGATTTAGTGATAAGTACACAGAGCCACAAAAAAGTGGTGGGTGCTGGGTGTCGGGCTAAGTATTTCAGGCGTATTTTATTACGCTGAACACGAATCTAAAGTCAAAATTTGAAGTCAAACGGCAAAAAATCGGGAAAACACCAAAAGCCGATAAAAATCACGATCTAGTATTTTTTTCTGTATGATATTATCATCTTTCGGTTTCTACTTGTTTCTTTCTCTGTAATATCCAACCGTAATTTGTAAATGCATTGATTCACTACTTGTTGTGTCTTATTCAAGTCTCACATTGATGACATTTTGTTTTTGACATAAAATAAGGAATGGGTATATTAAATCGGTTCATTTATCGGCAGACACCTGCTACCATGCAATGTTGGGATTATGACTATATAAACTATAAGAGATACAAAAAAATTAAAAGGACATATAAACGAAAATGTAATCATGAAAAAAAAATTCAGTCCAAAATAGGATTTTTTTTTCAATAATGTTTTTTGGTTTTTTTCATTATAAATTATTTATTTTATTCATTTAAATCCAAATCACTCAAAAATTGCAGAAAAAATCCAAAACTAAAAAAAAATTTTTTTCAGGAGTATACCTTGAAAAATTCAGAAATGTTTTTATTATTACTCGAAAATATTCGCTAATTTAAAAATTTGTTTGTACTGGTCCTATGTCTAACTTTTAATTAAAAATTGATTTTCTGATTTAACTTAAAATAGTTTTGAATATAAAAATTCATAGAATTAAATAAATACGGGAATGCTTAAACTTATTAGGATATACCTTGAAAAATAATTTTTGTATTTTTTGTGTTAGTATAAAAAAGAATAAGATATAAATACGAATAAACATTAGGATTATCATAAAAAAACGTTGTAAATCTTTTAAAGCAACCTTTAAAAAAAAAAAAATGTAAGAAATACTTTAGGGTGTTTAGTTTTTACGCCGAAGTCAAAGGAAAATCTGATCATTTTAATAAACATCAGATTTTTACGTTTTGAAGGTTCTAGACAATTTGAGGTAAATAAAATTTTTGTCGGATTCTCCGTCTTTATTTATTTTTCCACGCCTTCGAACAGTATGAATCTCTGATCGTCATATTCCTTGAAAACGATCAGAGATACGTACTGTTCGAAACGTTGTGAAAAAATTAAATTAAGACAATGGAAGTCCGAGAAGAAGTTTTTATTTATCAGATTTTTATAAAATGAAAAAATTAACAATATTTTTATGTATTTTTTTAGATTTTGACGACCTTGTTTTAAATCCTAACAACCCACGGTGCAGGCAAATCTGTTTATCAAGAAGAGTAGTACCATATCCAAATGAGCAAGACTGCCACTGTGGAACTATACTGCATCAAAAAATATAAAATAAGTTATGTGAAGACTTTAAGACGTGAAAAAGTGATATTTAATTTATATAAACTCATAATTAATGGAATAAAGAAGAATGGTGAACCTTGCGAAAAACAATCTTGTTTTTATTTATATATAAGGTGATTCAAAACTTATTCCTGAAAGTCGAGCTAACCAAAACTGACCACGATAGCATTAAAAAAATATTCAGGTTCATAATAAACATAGAAATTAAAAAAAAATGACTATTAGGGAAGAAAATTTGTCTTGCAAATTGAAGCACTAGCGTAGCAATTTATTTTATGTATAACATTAAGATTTATTTTTTTTTTCTTAAAAAATTAAGTACTAAATACCTTATTATTATTACTATAATAAATCCTTGAAATATTGTGTTCCTGCTAGAATTGCACATATAGCCCCCGCATGAGAAGAAGTGGGATAAGTAAAAAAATGTGAAAAATGTTAATTACACAATAATTTAAAAAATAAAAAAATTTCTTTAAAATATTTTGGCAATTCTGGGTATTTTTTTAATTAACAAGTTGTCAGAATTGCCAAAATATTTTAACAAAAATTTTAAATTAATATAATTATTGTTTAATTTACAATAACTTATTTTTCACATTTATTCCACTTTTTCCATATAGGCGTTATTTATATTGGATTAATTAAAATTTGGCATTGTAGTATCGTCAATGAATACATAAAACTGTCAGAAGTTGAAAGTCCTTAAAACAGCTCCGATTTTCATATATTTTTTATAATTTTTTTACCATATTATTTAAAACCAGAAACCTTTTGGAGGGGGCAAACAAATATTAATATTGTTTAAACAATATTTATGAGATTTAAATTGTTTTTTTTAAATCGCTGTAACTTTTTATATATTAATTTTCGTCATTTTTACACAATGTAGACAATTAAATTTTCTACAAGAATAGTTTTATATAAATTTTTCGTATTTTTCCTTTATATTTTCATTTATATTTTGCATATTGGAGATTTCATTTTCTTTAAGTGGTTGGTGGTTATCGCACTCACTTTCACAGCAAACAATGCAAGCCGGTGAGCAATGAAGGCCACTTTTTCTGCACCCACATGCTGAACCGCATCCTGTTTTACGGGAGCAAAATATTATTTTTCTAGACGTTTCCAGATGCTGCTGGTTGCGTCAGTTTCACTGGTTTTAAATAATCGTCTTTTTTCAATCCCATTCTTCAGGAGGGATTAGAGAATTAATTTTCCATTGCTGGACTTATAAGTAGACTCTTTTGAATGTTGTTTTGCTGCATCCTCTGTCTGAGGTAGTGAATAAAGTTGTACACTTTTATCTCTTGAAGCTAATGCTATGAAACTTTTTGGCAGTTTTAGCACCATTCATTGTGAGTATACAACTTACACCTTCATTGAAAAGTACTTCATCATTTTGATCTTCAACGAAGTTTCAGGCGCTGCACGTAATTTAAAATTATTAGGTATTAAAAATTTAAATAAAATTATTTTTTCCTTTATTATAAAAGGCGGAGGTAGTATCATATCCAGTAAATGCATAAATAAATAAAAGATGCTCTTTTTTAATATTTTCATATTTACTTAACATAGTTTTTGTTGAATAAACTAGTTGTAAGGCATTATTTTTGAAAAAAAACAAGTCCAGCAATGAAAAATTAATTCTCTAATCCCTCCTAAAGAATGGGGTTGGCAAAAAGACGATTATTTAAAACCAGTAAAAATGACGCAACCAGCAGACCCTGAAAATGTCTTAAAAATCATATTTTGCTGCAGAAAAAGTGGCCTTCATTGCTTAGCGGCTTACATTGTTTGCAGTGGAAATGACTTCGATAACCACCCACTATTTAAAGATGAAATCTCCGATACGCAAAATAAAAAGGAAACTTAAATTTTATATTTTTTGTATATGTGAGTAAAGCAAAACATTTTTAACATTTAATAAAATGTTTTAAAAATACTGATAAATAACTCTTCATAAAATGTTATTTATTTAAATTTTATCATATTTTTTTAAATACCTAATATATAATATGTTTCTCAGAGTTGTTTAAATCGTAAAGAAATATATACATTTTTAATTTTGTTATGTATATTCATTTTATGTCATTATATAAAAATATATTATAAGCAATTATAACAGTCCGAAAACTGAGTAAAATATCTGTTCTCAGAAATTAAAGTTCACGATATCTTCGAAACTAGGAAAAATACCAGTAATTATTATAAAACTATTCTGGTAGAAAATTTAATTATCTACAAAAAAAATATGTGTAAAAATGACGAAAATTAATATTAAAAAGTTACAATGATTTAAAAAAATGTTTCATTTAAATATCATAAATATTGTTTAAACAATAGGTTTCTGATTTTGAATAATATGGAAAAAATTCATTTACGCTACTATTGTAAACTTAGTGTTTTGGGTCGCTAAAGTCGCAAAGGATTTAAAAAAAATTACCATGGTTTAAATTACAATATGTTTACTAACTGAATTGGCATGAGCCATTGCGGCGTCTTTTCACATAAATAAACAAAAAAACACACTTTAACACAGTCAAAAACAAATAAAGCGCACAAATAATTCTGAAACAAGATAAACGCAAATATTCACTGTTTCAGTACTATTCAATTACTAAAAGCGTAACGGCAGTGCGGCGCGGAAATCGTTTGACCTTTCGATAATAGGTTCACAGGATATCAAGTGTCGTCCAAGTAAATTGTACTAAGTTTTTTTATTTTTAGGCTTAAAAAAATGACCGGAACCCATTTTCCATAAGGATTGTGCGGAGTCTTGTCGTTGCCTTTAAATTTAGTATTTTAAAATTGTAAAAGCATTTTTCTTCAATTTTTACTTTACAAATGAACTATATTCTAAGTTTTTTTTTGTAAAAAAATTAATATGTTGTCAATTACTAAATTTTTATTGTTAATATGGTGTTCGTATGAAAGCGCAATTTTACAGATTTAATATTGATAACGACAACTTTCGCTTCGTTGATTCTATTACATGTCAGTACGAAGATATTGGTCTGTTATGTCCATTTTTTTACCTATTAAACAAAGAATCCATAAAAACAAATTTTAAATATGGAAATTTAATTCTGTTTCCATCGTCGGTTGAACAACATGTGGGAAGCAATCAAAAGCGCTGGAGTGGGTTGTGATTATTATCAATTGCATTTCGACATATTTTTGATTTGTGGAATTAGCTTAAGGGTACGTCCACAACGGCGCACCGCACTAAGCCTATACTATAGTATCGCCTCGCACAGAGCATTGCCGTCCACGTTGGCGCTCAGCGCACAGTACGTTTTCCGTAGTAATTTGTTTTTACTTTTAAACATGGCCTCATCATCCTCAGATGAGGATGATATTTTATTAGATTCTAACTTAACCCGTGGTATTTAATTAAAAATAAATAAAGATGTCAGTACACCCTTTAAGTGTTGTATTGCATTCCACAGCCACCTCTTTCCACAACTTCGATAATAATATCGAATTATGATGATTTCTACTATTTTTGTTCCAGATCGCCTCCCTGGTAAACACACTGGTAATTTATTTATCCTTATCCATCACGCTAATAACTTCAAAATAAAACAAACGACATGTGCGAGGCTCCGAAAAATACTAAGCTCAATTTACTGTGCGATGCTCCTAGGTACAAGTGCGATGCGTAGCGAGGGGCGGTGCGCGTATGGCCGCACGCATTGAATTCAATAGTTAAATTTGCTTAGCACACGGATGCTAAGGTACAATGCTAAGTGCGGTGCGATGTGCGGTGCTTTGTTGTGGCCGCCCGCTAAGCCTAAAAATGCATCGCCTAAATGAACTTAAATGTTCAGGCAGCTGGTAGTTCAACCTCTGCCGATATCACTGTCCAATTCCGCATACCCAAAAACAATCAGATACACCAACAAATTTGGTAATCTCAGCTTTAGGGGTTCTAAAAATATTTAAAGGTTGCAGTATTTTTTACGAACACAGTATAAGGAACTTTAAAGTTGACACAGAAGTAATCAATTAATTTAGAATTGGGGTGTTTTCTTTGAATTTCTTTTAGCCCGTATGTAAAGAATAATTGACAAAATACACACAAACTTGACGTTTTTAAGCATTAATTGGTTTAAATAATATTTTTTCAGTTATTGAAATTATTCCTTAATTTCCTTACTTTATTACATCCCTGTATAATGCAATACCGTATAAATAAAAATTCTTTTATTTCGTATTAAAACGTTCTAAAAAATTGAAGTAAAAGGGTTAAGGTACGGTGAGTCTTGTTTAATTAAATTAAAATATTCAGTAGAACTGTAAACAATTTAAATGCATAAAAATTTAAATTAAAAATCATAAATAAGGTCTATTTTTGTTGTCTCGATCGACGTAAACAATAAGACGATGAGATGCAGAAAGTATTTACTAAATATATGTTGTTAAATATTGCTTTAGGAAACGAAATACTTTTGGAGTAAAAATAATTTTTATTCAATTTATTTTCTTCTCGAATTATTACACTAAATGTTTTTACAACTTACAACAACTTTACAACAAGATAATACTCTGAGAGAATTAGGTCTGGTGAATAAAAGAATGTCTAAGCATTTCAAACTGTAAATCATGATTCGTTTTTATTGAAAATTGTGAGTAGACACGAAAAAAATTTTTTTAAGTGAAAATAAAAATAACTTACCTACTGCGATCTTATTTAAATACTGGTGGTGTGCACTGAAAAAATATTTCGCGATTTTACATAAAATTACTCAGTAAAATATTTACAGTATTTTTAAAACCAACATCTGTTAAAAATACCTACATTATTTCTATAGTTCTTCCGATTATCTGAATAGAGGAGTCCAGTGGTAATTGTACTTTTATTTGTTTGATTATCTTTATTTTGGTGATGCCTATAAACATTACTACTATTCAAAAAATGGCATAATTTCAACAGTTCCTATGGTATTTATAAAATGTCCATCATTCTATCTTACAAAAAACTTTCTTCTCTTATCCACCTATGAGCTGTAGTAGACCTGACGCTTTTTTAAAGGTATTTTTACGGCTTCTATTTTGACAAATTAGCCAGTATTATTCTTCCTCTAGCAGCTCCTGAGAGTGTCCAAGTGGTGGAACCTTCTGCCTGCAAATATCTTCCTTTCCCCTCCAAATCTTTAAATCCTAAAGGCCTGTGTTTTAAGTTTGGCGGACTATCCCTTTAACAATAACAATATTACAAAAAAAGGTAATTGACTCGAAAGTTGTCTCCTCTCCGATTTTGACCAAATTTGGTATACGGGGGTTTTTTGGGGCGCTGATTACGAATCTGCAATTTTTTTTCGGTAACGTTTCGTTTTCGAGATATTCATCATCAAAGTTAAATATGAAACTAACCTTATTTTCACTATATTCCCCCTTCTTTTTGTACACAATTCTTGATTTTTACACTAAAGTGGCACACAAAATTATATAAACACCATTAAAACCTTGTATTTTTATTTATTTTACACCTTTTTTCCATTAAATTTCGAACTTTTAAGTTCAAAGGCAGTCAGCCATATTTGTTTACAAAAAGCCTAGTTTATACATGGTTGCCGCCACGTTGGGGCGTGTGAAAGTGGAAATTTGCAATTAAATGGAAAAAAGGTGTAAAATAAATATAAAAACAAGTTTTTAAAAGTTGTTTGTAAAATATTGTGTGCCAATTTAGTGTAAAAATCAAAATTCTGTGCAAAAAGACGGAGGCATAGTGTAAATGGTTAATTTGATTTTCAACTTTGATGATGAATATCTCGAAAACAAAACGTTTCCGAAAAAAATTGCAGATTCGTAATCAGCGCCCCAAAAAACCCCCGTATACCAAATTTGGTCAAAATCGGAGAGGAGGCAACTTTCGAGACAATTACCCAAAAAAAATAAATACACATACAAAAATTTACACTACTCTGACTACTCCAGAAAAGATAAATTATTAAAGATTATTAAACAAAATTCATAATAAATTGAATTCCTGATGAGTAAAAGAAAAAAAAATTGACATATATTGATTTCAACGTCACGAAAGTTCACCGGCCTCTATTAATTTAAAGTTGTTAATTTCTAAATGTTGGGTCGTATCCAGGGTGATTCAAAAATATATATGTCATCGCCTAATGGGAGATTCCTTGGCCAAAAAATAAGACAAACATGATATAAAAACATAGGTTCAAAACAAAATGAAAAAATAATTTTCACAGTTGGGATTTTTATTTTATCTTGTTTTTTTATTTAAATAAAACCTGGTATAGTTAGAAAACATCTTCAGACGATAAACTCTTGATGCTTTCATGGAGCAGTGGCGTAATTTCGGGCAATTTTATTATTTTTTTACCATTATTTCATCGTAACTTTTTTGGTAATATTATTATTGATAGTTTGGTACATGATAATTATTTTCTGCTTGGTTTTACATAAAAACGGTATTCTTGATTTAAGCAAGGGGTGGTTATATATTATCGGACATATATCGCATTGGCCATGAAAATATTTTTTGATAGATGTCATTTATAGACTTTGGCGATTGCAATAATGCAGTTTTTTTCAACTGCACAACGAGTAAAAGCTATTCAAACTTACTATGAAAATGATCGGTTAAAAAGACATTTTGTAAAATTCGGGATTATTTCGGTTAAAATAATCGTCCTAGTGAGACGGAAATCTGTGGAATAGTGCGACGATTTGAAGAGACTGGATCGGCGGAAGGTCGTAAAAAGTACCAGCGTACTCGTCCAGCCTGTTTAGATCAAATAATTGCAGCCGTGAGTAAAAATGTGCTTGAACAACCAAGCACCCCAATGCGTCGTCGAGCACAACATTTAAACTGGACTTATGGCACTATGCAACGGATTTTAACGAAGGAACTTAATTTGTATGCTTACAAAATTCAGTTAACTCAGCAACTTTAACCGTTGGACCATTTACAATGCCGCAGATTTGCACAATTGCTTTATTGCGCTCGAAATTCGATAATCGCATCATTTCCAGAAACGTTGATGTAAATTAGCCCCCAAGATCCTGTGATCTTACACCTTTGAATTATTTTCTTTGGGGTTATCAGAAGAACAAAGTGTATAATAATAACCCACCAACACTTCAACAGTAGAAAAAAAGGAATTCGAGCTTCCATAGATGCCATTGATCAACTTTTTGTGCAAATTTCAAAATTAAATTTTTCTTTTTCAAAGTACTCGTATATCCCTTGAGGCCAATAGCATCTGGTATACAGGGTGTCCCAGAATATGTGGGCATTCTCTCGGAATCTAATAGAAAACCTAAAAATATTATGACATTTCTAATAAACTTTTTTCTTACGAGCCTTCCCTACGGAGATACAGGTACATAACGGACGACCCTGGAAATCGATTTTTTTAAATAACTTTTAAAATACTGGGCATAATTTAATATTTTTTTAATATGATGGTTACTAGATAAGTCTTTTTAAAATAAACTCATTAAATAACATTTGGCTTATTTAGTTTGCCAGGAACGGACTAGCTCTACAATATTATTTTTTTAACTTAAAAAAAGGTATTCTTGATTGACATCGATAAAATCAACTGTTTACGAGAAATAAAATATTATTTTTGGTATTTTTTATATTATACAGGGTGTTTTCTAATTGTACGTCAATATTCTAGAAGGCAATTTTTAAGTCCATTTTAAGAAGAAAACTTTATATGAACGTATATCCTAAACGTCTTAACAGGGTGGTAAAATTTTTAAAAATAAATCATTTATTATTAATATCTGTAATACCACTTTGGATATTTTAATGAAATTTGGCATACATGTATACTATGTATCAAGAAGCATTTTTTAGTGTACCACATTTTTTTTTCCAAAATAGGCAGGTTAAATTCTGTATGAACGCCACTGGTGGAAATAAAAAAAAATGTGGTACACTAAAAAACGCTTCTTGATACATAGTACATTTATGCCAAATTTTATTTTACAGATATTAAAAATAAATTGTTTATTTTCGAAATTTTTACCACCCTGTATATCAAAAGTTAAGACGTTTGGGACATACGTTCATATGAAGTTTTCTTCTTAAAATGGACCCAACAATTTCTTTCCCAAATATTGACGTACAATTAGAAAACACCCTGTATAATGTAAAAAGATTTACCAATTATGATATTTTATTTCTCGTAAATAGTTGATTTTATCGATATCAATCAAGACTACCTTTTTTTAGTTTAAGGTTAAAGCTATCCAAAAATAATATTGTTGAGCCTTTATCATACAGGGTGTTAAAAAAATTGCCATTATTGTCTCAGAGCTAGTCCGTCCCTGGCAAACTAAACAAGTCAAATATGATTTAATGGGTTTATTTTAAGAAGACTTATCTGGTAACCATCATATTAAAAAAATATTAAATTACGCCTAGTATTTTAAAAGTTATTTAAACAAAAACGTAGAAGAGGTTCATAGGAAAAAAGTTTATGGGAACTTGTCATAATATTTTTAGGTTTTCTATTAGATTCCGAGAGATTGCCCACATATTCTGTGACATCCTGTATATTAGGTGTGGGTTCCATCTCTTACTTTTAAGATAAAAGAAATGAAAAACATAGCTACGTTAGTGCAAATTATCAATATTACTTATGCCCGAAGTTATGATAAAATAATGGTAAAAAATCAAAATAATTGCTCAAAGCTACGCCACTGGTTTGTAATATTAACAAAAGTTTATTATTAAAAAATCTATTCTGGTCAATGTTTTAACGGTACCAAGTTTCATTAATATCAAAAAATCTATTTAGAAATCAAAGGAAAACTTCTACTTTTTTTTTTTTTTTTCACACCCTGTATCTTATAAATGGTTTGGCCAGTTTGGACCTATGTTTATATTTTTAACTTATTTTTGGTTCAAGCAATTTCCCATTAAACGAGTGCACACGTTTTCTAAATCGCTCTGTATATAAGTGTTTTAGTCCCCAGACAACGGGATCACTTCCTAGGCTAATCATACGAATTATTTTTACCAGGACATTGTATTTTGATTATACAATGCCAACTTTTTTAACACCTGCATACGAAAAACTTGAGAAAATATTTACCAGGCATTAGCGCATGTGTCCGCACAAAACGGCAAATCAGAAAAGTGGACGCGTTCTCGACGCGTTTTCAGAGTTTTCAAATCGGGACTTTCCGAACGCGCGGATCACCTCGCGATACCGTTCCCGCTCGAAAACAAATAACTCGTTCGTTCGGTCTAATCACATTTATTAGCGGGTTTTAATAAAGTTAACAAAACCAAAAGTTGACAAACTCGAATTAAAATAGTTTAGTGAAAATTGTGTGTATCTGTGAGTTGGTCCTTTATCGAAGATTTTTTTAGAATTGGTAAGCAAAACCTAACTTTCTGTCCTAATTTACTAATAATATGTAAATTATATTCAATTGTGTTTTGTTTACAACACCAAATTGTAAGTAAAGATAATAACCTACTTTTAAATAATAATTATTTAGTCTCGCAACATCACTTAGTTGATAAATATTTAAAAATTAACGCACAAAAGTACAGGGTAGACCAGATTTTTGATGCCAAACTTTGTTTTAATAGTCCGGGAGGCCACCGCAAAAAATCAAGCCAATAAGAGATACGCATGAAACATATTTTTTATATTACTATGAACAATAGTTAATATAAAGCCGCACTGCTGCTTCAGTTCAGCGGGTTCAAATTGCATTTTTTTTTACCTTAAAAAAATCCTTAAACATTGGTTTTCTTAATATAACTCAAAAACTATTGATTTCAGGAAAAAAGGTATATAATCAAAATTAATGGTTTGATAAAACTACGTCATTTTTTTATATAAACTTTTTTGTAGCGCTTTTAGTTTTTAAGATATTAACGATTTGAATTTAAAATAAAGACGCAAATACCTTAAAAACTAAAAAAGTTACGAAAAAACGTATTAACCAAAAAATATTCTTTTTTTACTTGCGTGCGCAAAGTATTTACTTTGCGCACGCAAATGAGTGCGCAAAGTTTAACTTTGCGTACGGAAACTCTTTGAGCACGCATTTTCGTTCTGCATATTTGCCGTATTTATGGTCGGTTTTTTAATGTATTGATAACTTCTGGATGAAATAATATAAAAAAAGGGTTCTACGAATTCTTTTATTGTGCTTTATTGAATTTTGGATACATTTGGCGCTTAGTAAATATCCCATATCAATTTTTCTTTATTATCAATTTAATATTTTTCCATGCCCCATGTATTTCATAGACACCATGCTAAACAATAAAAAATCAAATAATTTTTATTGTTGCTGCAGCAACCAAGTACAAACATTTTCTAATGTCACGGAAGCATCAGAAAATTCGGTAAAAAGTTTAAAATAAGTTTCTAAGAATGGAGGAAGAATTGCCAGATGATGTTTTAAAAGCCGCAAGTTTGGCCAACTTAGAGCTCCTGCCGGCAAACTCAAAAGAAAAGTACAAGAAACAGTATAATTCATTTAAAACCTGGTGTGAAGAAAAAGGCGTTAGAACTTTGAAAGAGGAGGTAATTTTAGCCTATTTTCCCCAATTAAGCAAGGAATTTAGTACAAATACTTTATGGTTGAAATACTCCATGCTGAAAAGTGTTTTAAAGATCAAGAAAAATGTAGAGATTGACAAGTTTTATAAGTTAGCAGCATTTATTAAGAAACAAAATGTAGGCTTTTTTTAAAAGAAGAAATATCTACATTTATTAATGAAGCACCTGATGAAATATATCTTTTGATACAAATTGCGACCATTTTCGGACTTGCTGGCGCCTGCAGACCGCGAGAAGAAATCCGCAAAGAAACTGAAAACATTCTGACATCGAGGACAAAAAAGGTAAATTACCTAATGGTTGGATTGAAGATTTCAGACGCAAAAAAATCTATACCTCATTTAACTTTCAAGTCCTGTACGTGAAGAGATCCAACGACGGAAAGTATTTGTTCTCTATATCGAGAGTATACAGCATGCAACTAATGTACTTTTAACATCTAATTACTTTAATTAATTATAATTAATAATAGTTTTTTTGTATAATCAGTTAAAATAAAAATTTAATTATTTACTTTGGATTTTTAATTTTTACTGAAATATTCGTATATTTCTAATAATCATATTCTTTAATAAAACGCTCGTAGAAAAAGTATTGTTCCTAATACTTGCGCAAAGTGACTTTTCCGCACTTAAAGCTTATCCGAACTCCGCTTCGCGTCGTTCGTCTAACTGCTTTGGCGTGCGGAAAAGTATCACTTTGCGCACTTATTAGGAAAATATCTATTTTAGTTAGCACTATAAAAAAGGTTTTTTAGTAAAATAAGTAATTAAGTAGATATAAGCAAAAAAGTGATTTTGGCCATTATAAATTTTGCTAATAACAATAGTTTTTGGTACAAGTAAGAATACCAGCTTCGATTCATCTAAAAATTGATTTAAAATGTTTTTTTATTAAATAAAACAAACTAATACACATGTGCCTCGAGGCAATGGGCGGATAACATGGTGACACGGATATTTTATTTATTTTTTTGATCCAATAACTGTACCCATTCCGATCCACTTAAAACTTTAACTAAAATAAAATTTAAAACTTATTTTACTGAAAAAAAATAAGTGTCTTTTTTATCTGGGTGTTATATACCTGGCCAGGACGCCTAACATTTCTCGATCTTCTATGTTAAAATGTGTATACCTCATTGTTTAAATATTTTTATTATTGATATAAATAATACTATTAATAATTTATAAAAACAGCTACTCGTTCAGAATAATCTTGAAAAAATTTTAATCATATTTTCAACATCAAAAAAAAAATTTTATAGTTTTTTTTTTCAGTTGAATTAATGTTTAAACTTCAATTTGATCATATTTTAGAGTAGTAAATAAATAGGTAAATACAATAATTTAAATAAGAATGGCTTTAAGCCTAGAATAAGTAGATGGCTTAATAAGAGAACTGTTTTAAAAGTTTAAAGCTAAATAAACTATAAAAAAATATTTTTTTGATGTTAAAAATATGATTAAAATTTTTTTAAGATTTTTTGAACGAGTAACTGTCTTTAAAAATTATAAATATTATTATTTAAATCGATAATAAAAATATTTAAACGATGAGCTATACATATAGTAGCATAGAAGATCGAGAAATATTAAGCGTTCTGCCAGGTATACAACACCCAGATAAAGGGGACATTTATTTTTTTTCAAAAAAAAAAGTTTAAATATTATTTTAGTTCAAGATTTAAGTGATCGGAATGGGTACAGTTATTGGACTAAAAAAAAATTAATAAAATATCCGTACCACCAGGTTATCCCCCATTGCCTAGAGGCACATTTGTATTAGTTTGTTCCGTTCAATAAATAGAACATTTTAAATTAATTTTTAGATGGATCGGAGCTGGTATACTTACTTGTACCAAAAAATATTGTTCTTAGCGAAATTGCTTATTACTTCTTTATTACTAATTTTATTAAAAAGGTGTATAAAACCATTTTTATAGAGCTTACTAAAAGGCATATTTTTTGTTTATTACATGTTTTCGTTATTCTTTTAGTTTTTAAGATATTTCCGTTTCTATTTTAAATTTAAATCGTTAATATCTGAAAAACTAAAATGGCTACAAAAAAATTTTTATAAGACAATTTCCTAAAATCAATAGTTTTCGAGTTATACATATTAAGGAAACCGATTTTTTACGATTTTTTTAAGGTAAAAAAAATGCAATTTGAACCCGTTGAGCTAAGGCAGCATTTCGGCTTTGAATTGACTATAGTTCATAGTAACATAAAAAAAATGTTCCATGCGTATCTCTTTCTTTCTTTCTTGACTTGTTTGGGGTTAAAACAACCCCATTGGCCTGTAATCTAGTACGTTCCACCAGCTTTCCCCTTTCCAGACTCAGCTTTCCGGGGCTTTGTAGTGGAATAACTGAATGTCGGGCTCGAAGCCCCCAGAAATTCCCGAAAATTTTAGAAAATCAAAAGTTTTTCAATGTTAAATGTCATGAAAGGCACAAACAATGTTGTTCCGACCAGGAAGCTGCTACTGCTGAGCGCGCAACCATCTTCTGCCATTAGGAAAATTCCTCGTGCGTGGGGCTCTCAGAAAGAAACAGGTATAGGAATCTTCGTTCACAGCGCTTAGCCCCAGAAGAAGGACTCCATCGTTTGGCTTGAGTTTCTCCTTGATCCCCGATGGCAAAAGCTGTTGATATAGCGCCTTTAGCCGTCTTCCCGGAAAAAACTATGTAGTTTTTTTATCGCGAGCACTTCACCGATCGAAGGTCAAAAAGGAACTGATGCGTATCTCTTATTGGCTTGGTTTTTTGCGGTGGCCTTCCGTACTATAATGTGATTCTGTTGGGATTAGTCACCTGGAAAGTTTTTAGAGAATGGGACCACTTCAGTCCTGGTCCCGGGATATAGAGACTGAATGTCTGTCTGCTCATCCCTACATACCCCTATATAATTGGCAGATTGCCTAAAACAGAAAAAAAGAAAACCCCCCAAAACACCTAAAAAATAAAAAACACTTTTCTACGTTTCGGTGGCAAGTCCGCCATCGTAATCAAGATTAACTTAAATAAAGAATAAAATAAAAATTAAAATAAAATTTGTAAGAATTTTGTTATAAAATTTAGAACATATTCAGAACTTTTTTATTCTTTATGACGTTTTATCATAAATGACATATTAGTTTGTTTAAGTGGTATATTTATAATTTTCAAAAAGACAAAAAAGGGTGATGTGTAAATTTTTAATGTTTAATTTTAAAAATTAGAAATATACCAGTCAAAACAAACTAATGTGTTATTTATGACATGGGCCGGATTTAACCTTAGCGCCGCCCCTGGGCACTGAAGAAAATGCCGCCCTATCACCGAAATTTTACATAAAATTATAGTTTTGATATACAATTTTTAAAGTGAAACTTCTTTATCGACGTATGGGAGAAATTTTATAGCAATGTCAAAAAAAATCGTCACACTTTTTCTCTTACTCTCGATCGTCACGGCTGCCTTAGGCGAGTGGGAGTGAGCGCACTCGATGTCGCTGTGAATGTGTTATATATTTTTTTAAATAATTTTTAAACTTTACCGACCGATCCCTAAAACTAATCAGCTTTTAACCAACAAAATTGGTTGATTCGCTAGAGGGATATCGTCGAAAAATTTCTTAAAAAGTTTTATTTTATATTTGACCAATTCACACCTTTCAAAAATTTTTGGCAAATTCAGGGCTCTTTTTTGTACAGGGTGGCGCCTTTTCGTTGACCTTACAGGGTATAGCGAAAACTGAAAGAGATAAGACAAATCTGATTGCGCAATCTCGATTTCGATTTTTGAAACAAATTCAATGGTGAAACTAAATCATGGATAACTTGATTCGTTTTGGAGATACAGAGTGTTTTTCAAATTTTGTCAATTTGGCCAAGCACTTGTAACTCGCTTGGTATTAGAGATAGAAAAAAAGTATAAATAGATAAGTTTTAGGGATTTTTGCGTAGAACTCAGTGGCGTACCTATACTTTTTTTTATTGACTTTTATTTTTAAGTTATAACACAAAGTTGGGTTTTTTCAAATGGAACACCCTGTATATTTTTTTAAAAATGGATAGAGCTTACAAAGACCAATTCGATGATATATAGTTTGATGGGTCTGTCTGTAACAGATGTTGCGCAAATTGGCAAAAACCTATAAAAATTAAAATATTTGAGACAAAGTTGTTGTTTTTTAATGGGACACGCCCTGTGTATTTCTTTAATAAGTAATGCAACTGACAAATATCAACCAAATGATATATGGTTTAATGGGTCTGTGTTTCAAACTGCCAAAAACGTAAAAAAATCATATATCCGATCCTTGCTAACACTTATTTTATTATTTAACCAATTTTCTAACTTCTATATAACTTAAATTTAAATTACGAATAAATAATCCAAGACTAAAATATATATTTAATAATTCATACTATTAAACCTATGCCTAAACTTTATATAAAAAAGTTTTGATATTGCTGTGTTTATCATGATTGAAAAAGGAAACATTTTCTAAAGTAGGCTTTGAGTATAAAACCCCGTATGAAACAAATGAAACTGACGTACTAGTATGACTTATTTGGAAGCAGTGATATTATTTTATAAAATGGAGTTTCAAAATTACGAAAAATTTAATATGTTGGAATGTTACATTGAAAGTGGAAAAAATAGTATAAATGCATTAAATCTGTATTTTAATAGATATCCAGAACGAAGGCAACCAGGACAGAAAATGTTTGCCAGATTAGTAAGTAATTTGATTTCCTTTGGATCTTTTCAAAAACCACGTTCAAAGACCTATAATAAAGAAAACAGAGAGCTGGAAGAAATGAATACAATAGGGTATGTTGTCGCAGAACCTACTGCATCATCCAGACAAATTTGGGATGCTATTGGTGTTAATAGAAAAAAAGTAAAAAATTTTAAAACGCCACAATTACCATCAATATGTTTATAGAAAAATCCAAATTTACATCCGGGTGACGCGAAAGCCGTATCACATTTTGTTTGTGGTATCTCCGGCAATGTGAACAAGATCCAGAGTTTTCCAGAAAGATAATATGGACAGATGAAGTTCGAGTAACTAGTGATGGACTGTTTAATCGCCACAATAATCTTTACTGGTCAAACGAAATCCTCGTTTGACAGTAAACAGAGTCAGACAAAAATTCGGTTTTAATGTGTGGTGTGCACTTTATAAGAACAGAATTTTGTGCCTTTTTGAATTTGATGACAATCTCACAACAGACCTTTATTTAAATATTTTGGAAGAAAATTTATTAAATGAGATAGATAATCTTCCCTTCTGGAAATGAATAATGTCATCTTTCAACAAGACGGTAATTCTTGCCACAATGCCCGTGCCGCGAGGTTATTTTGTGAACATTTTCCCAATAAGTGGATAGGTACCAATGGTCCAGTTAGGTGGCCGGCACGGTCACCTGACCTTACCCCTATGGACTTTTTCCTCTGGGGATTTGTTAAAAACAAAACCTATAAAACTAAGAGCAACAATTTAAATGAATTACATGCATTTTAGGAACAGTTTACAAAAGGTGTCCAACTTGCATATATATATATATATATATATATATATATATATATATATATATATATATATATATATATATATATATATATATATATATATATATATATATATATATATATATATATATATATATATATATATATATATATATATATATATATACAGTAAAGCGCACCGTACTGCGAACATAGGAGGCTCCTGGACAATTTTGGATGTACCCAATTCTAAAATACCAATAATAGTTTTGTGGCTTGCATCTCAACTTCCGTCTCGTTTTCTCACGTGGCGCATTTTTGGTTGGGACTGGTGGGGAGTGCGGTGATAAATTCGAAAGAATTATCTGTCCAGTTTATTTGTTTACTACGTTTTTATTTTTTTATTTTCAGTAAGAGGATGCAGTGTTTATAGGCAAGTAGCAGGAGCTAGCTAGCGTCAACCGACTTCGATCTGATTTCTTATCAGTCATAAATTTAAAATTAGTTGCTTACGAGACCGCAACGTTTGCTGCTTAAAAACCAAACAGTTTTTCCTAATAAAATAAAATAATTTTTTCAAATAAATAATGGAACGTAGAAGATATTTTTAAGAAAATAATTTAATGTGCATTCATAGAATAAAAAAGAAAAACTCTTTTTCAAGTTATCAAAGATGATCAAAAAAACCACCTTCTTGAGCCAAACAATAACCAAGATTGTCATAAAAACGCCTTCTGACATTTGCTAGAATGTTAAGGGTAATAATCCTAAATTCCCAATTCCCAATTTGTAATTGCAATTCTTGTAGATTATTAGCCCTATTCTCCTGGAAACCATAAATTTATGATTTTACGTGACCTCAGAGAAAAAAATCGTTGGGTGAGACCATGAAGTGAAAATGTCGATTCATCAGTAAAAACAATGTTTCTTATAAAATTTTCATTGTTATTTTTCATTTCCATTACAGTTTCAAAAAATTGCCTTCGTCTAAAATGATCATCAGGGAAAATTTCATTGGTTTTTCTTACTTTGTAGGATCGGTATCAATTTTTTTCAACACTCTTTCCACTGACCTTCTGCCCAAAAAAAACCTGTTCTGCAATTGTATTAATGGAAACTTAGGATTTTTAATAACACTTGCCACTACCATAATTTATTTCATTTCCCTTTTGTTGTTTTTTCTGAGGCACTATCATGTTTATGTTTTCTTGGAGTTAAACAACCAAATGTCAGAAAGTTTTTAATGACTCGGTAAATAGTGGAAATCGTGGGGGTCGGCCTGGTTAGAAATAAATTATTAAATAATTCTCCAATTCCCCTAACAGGATTTCCACGGTGATTCCATTCAATAATTTGAATTTTGTCTTCCAGTTCGTAAACATCCATTATTAATAACTATTATTAAAAAAAACTTTTTGGTCGCAAATAATCGACACAGTACAACTATTGCGGTCGAGCGTTCGATACTAAAGAACTATTTCAGAAATAAACGTATTGAATTGTTCGCTGGAAAATTATTGATCGATAAGCAATGCGTGCGGCGTTTTTAGGTACATCCAAAATCGTCTAGGATCGTCCTATGTTCGCAGTGCTCTGCGCTTTACTGTATATATAATGCTTTAAGAAGTGTCGCTAAACGTTGCGAAAAATGTATAGAAAATAATGGTTTGCAATTTGAACATTTGCTGTAAAGGACCTAAATATTTCGTAATTAAAATTTATAAAATAATTAATTCTTTTTTGTTTGTTTAAATTATTCAACTTATAATATTAGTATTACTGGTAATTATGTTAAATTTTAGTTTATCTAAAAATGTATTTTTTAAGATAATTAAATAGTTCTCCCTTTTAAGTATAAATTAAAATTATATTGCTTCGTATCTTAACATTATTATTAATATGTTTTTTATTATGATTTTGAGATATTAAAATTACATAGTTTTCATTTTTGGTTTTATTTAATTTTTTATGGTTTTTGTCAGTTTGGGCCAGATCTATTACACACAGACCCATTAAACCATATATTATTTAATCGATCTTTGTCTGTTTTATTAGTTATTAAAGAAATACACAGGGTGTCCCATTAAAAAAAAACAACTTTGTGTTACATCTTTTAATTTTATAGGTTTTTGCCAATTTACACTAAGATCTATTACAGACAGACCCATTAAACTATATATCATTAATTTGGTCTTTGTAAGCTCTATCTATTTTTTAAAAAATATACAGGGTGTTCCATTTAAAAAACCCAACTATGTTTATAACTTAAAAATAAAAGTCAATAAAAAAATAAAGGTACGCTACTGAATTCTACGCAAAAATCCCTAAAACTTTAATATTTATACTTTTTTTCTATCTCTAATACCAAGCGAGTTACAAGTGCCTGGCCAAATTGACAAAATTTGAAAAACACTCTGTATCTCCAAAACGAATCAAGTTATCCATGATTTAGTTTCACCATTGAATTTGTTTCAAAAATCGAAATCGAGATTGCACAATCAGATTTGTTCTATCTCTTTTAGTTTTCGCTGTACCCTGTAAGGTCAACGAAAAGGCGCCACCCTGTACATCCAGAAAGTTTCTTGTTTAAATTAAAAGTATCGGACGCTCCCGTTTCCCCAAGACTCATCCTAGATCATTATGTAGATATATTTTTTTTATTTGGACCACTTTACACCTTTCAAAAATACTTCAAAATTTATATATCATCACAAAAATTCATGTGAAAATTAGAAGCATCGGACGCTCTACAAGACTGATCAAAAATTATATCGATATTTTTTGGTTTTTCTTATATGTGGAAAACTGCACGTTTTTAAAAAATTGTGAGCAAAATTTAGGAAGCACTAGAAAAAGTCCCGTGAAATTTATTTGTAAATTTAAAACCTGCTAGTTCATAGGGGTCAATAGGGCTGAGCACACTTAGTCGCTATACCTCGGGACAAGCACCGAAGTGGTCCCATTCTTTAGAAACTTTCCAGGCAGGTTATCCCAACGAAAACATATTAAAACATGAATCCGCCACAAAACTATAGAACATATTTACCAACTTTGTCGTTAGAATCACCTTCATCAACTTCTTATAAGAATGTTTTGGCAAACGCTTATTTTCTGAGATACATTTATAAAAAATTTAAATTATATTTTCTAAAATATTTTTTACGTTAATAAGATTAGATTGTTTTATCTCGATGCAGGGCCGTATCTAGGTATGGCCGCGCCCTTGGCGGGGCTTAACATTTGCGCCCCCCTCCTCAGACCGGGTGGTTTGGGGAGTATACCGGGTGGTGCATTTGTAAAATCGTTGCATACCTGCTACATACCTTAATGAGTCCACCAGTAATAAATAAAATGTCCTGTCAACTTTTTAATTTACGTGTTACTTTGTATTAGTTATTTCAACATGTTTTAGTATTGAAGAGAAAATAATGGTTGTAATCATTTAATAAATACAAGTAATTACGGTAATTGTCTCGAAAGTTGCCTCCTCTCCGATTTTAACCAAATTTGGTATACGGGGGTTTTTTGGGGCGCTGATTACGAATCTGCAAAAAATTTTTTTTTTCGGCAACGTTTCGTTTACGAGATATTCATTATCAAAGTTAAAAATCAAACTAACCTAATTTTCACTATATTCCCCCTTCTTTTTGTACACAATTCTTGATTGTTACACTAAAGTGGCACACAATATTTTATAAACACCCTTTAAAACCTTGTATTTTTATTTATTTTACACCTTTTTTCCATTAAATTGCGAACTCTCAAGTTCAAAGGCAGCAGTCACAATTGTTTACAAAAAGCCTAGTGTATACATGGTTGCCTACACGTTGCGGCGTGTGAAAGTGGAGGTTTGCAATTAAATGGGAAAAAAATGTAAAATTAATATAAAAACAAGTTTCTAAAAGGTGTTTGTGAAATATTGTGTACCAATTTGGTGTAAAAATCAAGAATTCTGTGCAAAAAGAAGGAGGAATAGATGTAAATAAGGTTAGTTTGATTTTCAACTTGATGATGAATATCTCGAAAACAAACGTTGCCAAAAAAAATGTTTTCAGATTCGTAATCAGCCAAAAACCCGTACTAAATTTGGTCAAAATCGGAGAGGAGGCAACTTTCGAGACAATTACCGTAATTATATTGAACTACATAATGAGATTTTTACATAATGGAACAATTTCATAGGAAGGTGAAAAACACACTTAAAAACTATCTAAAAATACGTTTTACCACAACACATTGAAACTAAAAGCTAATGTTTTTTAATTAGATGCTCAAACAGACCTCCGTTTACTGCTAAGCAATATCCTAAACTGTTATAAAATTCAGTTCTTACATTATGAAGTTGAAATACCGATAGTAGATCGCACGCCGCTGAAA